>JAIPRL010006113.1:0-28884 GCA_025469235.1 Pemphigus obesinymphae | reverse complement strand
AGGAAGGTGGGAGTAAGTGAAGAAGATGCGGGAGATAGAGTTAAGTGGAAGTGTAGGACCAGGGTGGCCGACCCCAAATAGTTGGGAGAGAAGGCGAAGGAGAAGAAGAAGAAGAAGAAGAAGAATAAACGTAGCAATGAGTAACGTGTCAGTGTATACCTAGTGATAATAATGAATTTGCATGAAAGCATTAGGTAGGTATGTATATTATGTATATACATATATATATATATATATACATATATATATATATGTATATATTTATGATATTAATATTTTAATACCTACATAATATCTAATTCATTTTATACGTGTATGGGTCTTGTATGATTATTTGACATGAAAAAATGCAAGCATTATATAAACTATTATTTTATTATTATTACAGTTAAGTAATACTTTCATTTTGATAAGTTACTATTAAATATTATAAAAAAATGTTATTGTTGTCTAGATACTTCCTATTATATATTATAGTACCTACCGTATTTTAAATTGATAAATTACAATGTATCAAATAGAATTGGTTGTATCTAGGTAACTAGATAGATAGGTAGTAAGTACCAGTAATTGTATTGGCCTAATTAGTATTGTATATAATATTAGTAGTACATGTCAACTAAGTTTATATTTTTTAAAAGACATTGATTTTCTTTTTTTTTTTTATAAACATTAGGCTTTTTTCAGAACATTTTGTTTATTGTCTAACTTGCTATAATAAGTGTATATAGGCAATATCAAAAATAAAATAGAAATATGTTGTTAAAATTTTACTTAAAACGTTGTAACTACTAACCACCTAACGCAGTAACGTATAATATGCCTCATTGTTAATTTTGTATTTTGTAAATAGGTACCCATTTGGATTTACATGTTAAAAGTGTTTTATGTATTCTGTCATTATAAAAATCACGATTAAATGTAACGCATTACATGATTATCGAAAATATATATTATTCACAGAATAAGTTTTATTAGTCATGTAGTTCCGTGTTAAAAATGGTGACTTTAATCTTTTAAAACTGTCATATTAGATAACATTATTCTGTCCTCCTTACATTTAATACTAATAATTTATTAATATCAAGTCAAATTTGTATGATTATAATTTATATATATATATATATATTAATATATTTTTATTTTTATTGTATTTTAGTAGTCTGGCGATTGTCTGGTGAAACGATGGACATAGATAAAATTTAATACATCATTATGGAATAAATTCTCGGTCATATTTTTATATATAGGTATTAAGAGTATTATTGAATCTCGTTTGCTCATTACTGAATAAAAATGCAAATTATTACAACTCTATTTAAAATAGTAAGTATATTACTTGTGTTTTTGTTGCCATAACTTGCTATGTAACTACCTACTGTATTAAATTTTTTTTTATTTTTTAGTTGTACAATAATGTGAATTGTGTATGTTTGTATGAAATTCCATGTATCGGTATATCAAATAGTAAGAATGATTATAATTGTACCTAAAATTGATTTGATTTAGATAATTAGTGAGAGGGTAACCAAATTGGTTCCCATTTGGAAATGTTTTGGTTGATTATTTGAAAAAATCGTGTAAAAAATATTTTTTACTGGGTAATTTAGTCATGTATGTGCGTACTATCTGCATGGGAATCAATCTGGTCACTATCTGAATAATAATGGATTTAAAATGGAAACCAATTCGGTTTCAGCCATTAGTAGAATCTATCATTTTTGTTTTTAGCTTACATAATAAAAATCAAGAACTCAACCTGCTCTGAATTAATCCATATTTATTCAATTTTAATTTTTCTTAAAAACCAGCATAAAAACTATTTCAAAATTCTCAAAAACCCAATTACATAAAATATGTTTTTTTGTTTAAAACTTATCTTAAGTCTTGTAGAATATCAACTGTCTAAAAATATTAGCTTACTGTAGATACTAAGAAAATAGTTATAAATTAATATTTATAGATAGTTAAGAATGATATAATAAAAGATAAACCAAGAAATTTAAACCGTCAACAATTTGTAAGATGAAATATATATTATTTGGTATAATATTTATGTATTTTTGTGTTTCAGACTTTGTGTAGTGTATAGAACGAATATGGAATAAGTCGTAAAACTATTGTTAATGGGAATTAATTTTGCGTGCGAGCGTACATAACTAATTGTATATGCATTTGTAATGGTAGACTTATAAGTATAATTTAATTATAATAAAAAAAAGTGTAATTAATACTGTACTTATTTTATTAATTATGTTACTTTTTTAAATATTAATTGTTGTAGAGCCCATTGTGATAAGTTATTGTAATTTAAAATGTTTATTTTACTATCATTTTGTGATTCAAGACTATATGCTATTTTATTTTGTCTTATTCTATTTTTCATTATCATTTGTATTAAAATAAAACTTAAACAATAACCCCACTGAAAATATTATAATCATTTTTGTTTGTGAAATTTGAATTTTTTCTTTAGTATTTGTAACTAATTGTTTAGTATTTAAAGTAATAATAATTTTGTACCTATATATTGTGTGTATTTTATAAATCATCAATATTAAACACATATTTATAAATACCAAAAGTTTGACTGTAGTCACTGTATTTTTTTTATCTTTGAAGTGTATACTTAATAGAAGTATGTAAAATTTTTGTAAAGTATTTGATTAGTAGGTACATTTATTATAATATTGACCTCTTACATACTCATTCCTAATTTTATTATCTCTAGTTACTCATCTCATCCAGTATTTTTCAACATTTTTAGCCTTAAGAGGAAGTGATACACATATTTGTTGTCTCCGTCTAACCAACTGATAATATACAAAATTTGTTTTATTTTTTAACTTTTCCAAGTATTTGAAAAATATTTCAAATATTTTTTAAAAGTAATTAAGTGCCTAATAGGTATTCAAACACATTTTGAAAATAAGTATAGGTACATATTTTAATAAGTATTTTAAATAATTTTTTTACAACTACCTATCCCTATCCCTTACTCTCATTTAATAGTTATTTTTCAAGACGCAATATAATAAATTACTAAAATAATAAATACTATTATTAAAAATAAAATAAAGTAGGGAAGTACTAAATAATAACATTTAAATACACGGGATAGATACAAAGCGAGATGGGGTACTTGGAACGTACGGACATTGATGAGCAGGATGAGTATGTTGGTAGACATTTTGAAGAGAAATGTGAATATTTGCTGTATGCAAAAATTGGAAATAGGAAAAAGCAAGGGAAATTGGTGAGGGGTATAAAATCATATACAAAAGACGAGTACAAGGAATGGTCTAGGAGTAATAGTTGGTGAAAAATTAAAGGAAGAATGGAGAGGTGGTTAAGAAGTTATTTTATTACAGTAATTATGGTGAAAGTGAACTTGGAAAATAAGGTATAGAATATACTTTGCATATGCTCCACAAGTGGGATGTGAGAAAAAGTTCTGGCAGATGGATAGAGTAATGCAAAGAATTGGAGAAAGTGGAGATATTGTTATTGGGGGTAAATTACCATTCAATTGTGGTACATTTTACCCCGTGTAACTAACAATATAATAATCAAATCAATGTATTTTATATACAAGTAAAACACACTATAATTTACAGCTCCATAGTAAAATAAAATTCCGTTTAAATATTTTAAGCAGTATACCCTACTGCTTAATAGCTAAATTATTAACTAGAAAGCAAATATTCATGATGGATTTTTAAGGAAAAGATTCATACATTTTAGTGGAAAAAGATTATTCATAATGGAATAAAAAAAAAAAAAAAAAAAATTAAAAATACACATAGTATATTCATGTATTCATAAAGAAAGAAACAAACAATACATACAATCAATTTAAAATTGCATCCTGTGTGGATATTGATTATTTCTTAAACCGAACATAGATGAGAGATACAAGAAAATAGATTTCTTATCTTGGTGTTTCTTCAGGATGTCCAATATTTGTCCATCTACAAGTTTTTGATCGGACTTCCTTTTTTCAGTTGGTCGATAGGTCTATAGAGAAAAAAAGGTAAACATATATATATATATATAATATAAAGTTATTATTGCACTGTAAAACAATATTAATACCTTGGGTTTTTGAACAAATAAGGTTTTGCTTTCATTCTTCTTAGGCTTCTTCTTTAACAAAGTACGCTTGAAGTATTTGTCATCAACTTCCTCGGGGATCTTAACACTGGAAATGTCCAACTTGGTCTTGGTAGCAATTACATGACCTTGATGAACGCGTCTCATTGGAATTGCATTTAAAATAAATGGTCCAGTGATTAAAAGCAAACCAGTATCAAGTGTTTTCAATAAGACTGCACGTTTACCCTTATGAACACCAGTCAATAAGATGACAATAGTGCCGGGGGTCAATGTTGATCGAGTATTACGTTTATGATCCTTGAATAGACCACGAGATCTATGCTTCTTCGGTCTGTAAACAATAAAATATTTTTAATTGCCGAATTAAAAATTAATAGAAAAGAATCTCATTACAATAAAAGGGTTCTTAAATATTTATTTAATTGTAAATAATTAATAAATAAATCAATTTTAAATTAAAAATAAAACAAAACACAATCCAATACCTATATTATTCACATTTTAAAAATTAGATTAATGAACCATTATTATTTGTGTTCGATTTATAGAATGATAAAAATAATTAAATGGTGCAAAAATATAAATGGAGTTAATTTAAGAAAATTATTTAGCACAGAAAAACTTTAATGCATGCAATCTGCGACTGGTTCAATAACTACTAGTAATAATTTGAATATCTTAATTTTTGTTATGAAGAAAACAATTAAATATTAAAAATGAATCTACTAGTGGATTAGAAACAATAAATAATATTGTATCACCTATTTGTGTCCATTTTATATAAATTAATATATAAATGGTGCATAAATATAAATGAAAATAATTTATGAACTTTCTTTAGCACAGGAATACTTCAATGCGTATAACCTGCGACTCTGGTTCAATGGGTTTTTTCTCTGTGTAAATAATTGTGCCACTATTGCTATTAATAATCTTGTCAATTAACTCAAAATTAATAAATGTATCACTTATTTGTGTCCATTAATTATAAATTCAATACATAAATGGTGCATAAATATAAATGAAAATGATTTATGAACACTCTTTAGCACAGGAATACTTCAATGAGTATAACCTGCGACTCTGGTTCAAAATTTTATTATAATTACAATCCTACTAAATATTCTCAATAAATAAACCAATAATGTGAAAATTAATAAATGTATCACTTATTTGTGTCCATTAATTATAAATTGGTATACAAATGGTGCATAAATATAAATGAAAATGATTTATGAACACTCTTTAGCACAAGAATACTTCAATGCATATAACCTGCGACTCTGGTTCAAAATTTTATTAAAATTACAATCCTACTAAATATTCTTAATAAATATAAACCAATAATGTGAAAATTAATTAATGTATCACTTATTTGTGTCCATAAATTATAAATTGGTATACAAATGGTGCATAAATATAAATGAAGATAATTTATGAACATTCTTTAGCACAGGAATACTTCAATGGGTATAACCTGCGACTCTGGTTCAACATAGGTACCTCTACATTTACAATCCTATAAAATCACAAAATGAATAAAAAAAAAGTCACTTTTTTGTGTCTTTTTAATGTAAAACATTGTGTAAAATATAAATTGAAATTTATTAATCTGGGATTTAATAATGTTAATTAGATATTTTATAAAATTATCATAAAAAAAATTATAGCAATAATAAATATCAAATTGTTACTTTTTCATTGTTGGGTAGTAAGCTTTGCGCTTAACAGTGTGTACTTCACGAGTTTCGCCATTCTTTTCACCTTTGATTGGTTTTACAATAATAGACTTCTTCTTTTTCTGCAAAAAGAAATAGGTACATTATAAATACCTAGGTAGTTATAAAAACAATATGTTATACTCACTGGAGTTTCAACTAATGGTTTTCCATCAGCAATAGCCTTAGCCTTAGCCTTTGCCAACAACTTAGCTTCGGTGGGCTTATGTATGAAACGCCATGTTGCACTCTTATAAACCACTTTCCATGTAGCTGTACCGCTCATCAAATTCTGTTTTGGTTTTTTCTTCAGTGTACCTGCTGCTCTAGCCTTCTTCTTGGTTTCATACTTGGCCAAGCTCTTGACTTTACTCGGTCTCAACTTCTTTTTGGCGTCGGTAGGTTCCGACTTTACAACTGCGTTCTTAGCCTTAACCATCTAAATAATTATTTGTATAAATTAATACATTTATGTATAAATTTAACCAAGTTAAGAATAAGAAATTATTCTATAACATATGAAAATAATCTATTATAATATATTCCCACACAGTGGCGGAATTTCAAATTTTTTCTAGGGTCCAAAAAATATTGAGAACACAATTTATATATTTTACTATATTTAGAATTAAAAAAACATCTAGTTGTCAGATAGAAATTAAAATCATCTGTAGTGGTTAAGATAGGTTACCTATTAACTAAGAAGCATGACTTAATAACATCTAATACCTAAATAATAATATATGAGTAGGTAGGTTCATCAATATAAAATTACCAAAATTCCAACTACATTTAAAAAGTCATTGGAAATTATAATTAGATACACTTAGTATAAAGAAAAAATGTATATTTTCAGTATTCAGTAAAATATATACTCTGTGAAATTTGCGAATATTTAGAAACAATAGGTATCTACTCTGGGAAATATACAAGAAAAAGCATATGATCGAAAAATTGCTCACAGAAATACACAAAACAATAAACACATTATTGTTACTTGTAGATATAAAATCATCAACATTCTGCCTCTATTATTGTATAAAAATTAAGTACAAGTAGGTTTTTAAGGATTTATAATCTCGCAGGCTGAGAGTAAAAGGATTCTATCTCAGTATTTTATAATTGTTGAAGTGGGCATTCTTAAATCTCAATCGTACATACCTTAATATTGATTTAGAACATTTTGATTCCCTGTAGTAACTCATTGAATGATTTACGATTTCAAAATATAGGTAGCCCTTACAAAACTTAATAATTGAGTATAAAAAAATATTTTTTAAAAATTGATGATATACAACCCTTCTATTCTAAGCCCACGATCTATATTTTTTGATTCTAGGAGGGTTCCCCTACAGTAAATACGACATTACTCACAGTGATCTAATAGTGAGTCAAATGTATTTAGAATCAAAATTCTAAATCACAACACAGAACAATGTTAATAAAACGAAAACGGTTATTTTTTTGTTGGATGGAAATAATTTACGGATACGTAAAGAAATCGTTAGTAATTAAAGAATACAACCGGTGCAATATTGAAATTAGATTTTTTGGGGGGATTTAGAAATTCGTGAAAAATTCATAGACATAGAATTAAAACATTTTCCGAGTACATATTATTTATACATTAATTAAGCAAAAGTTGCAGACAAATACGACCGTTTCGTTCGATTTAGACACTCGGACGGATCGTATTTTACACGACCACTGAAGAATCGGCAGACGAATCGTTACCGTATTTCCGAATTCGTTTCGTCCACCGGCACCGATCGAAACCGTCGTACTTCACAAGACTTTTAAGATCGGACAGATTCAAACGGATAAAAAACCAAAATCGAGTACTTACTTTACCGGAATAATCGACCGACGAACAACACTACACACATAAACGTAAATTCCTAAAAAAGAGACACAGCGCTTAAATATTGTTATTCGTCTGGAAAATAAGGATTGAGGTTAGACACTCGGCCACAGTACAGTGCGACCAACCCACGTGTACCCGAAAATTTTCGCTTCGGGGACCGCGAGAAAATCGCGAAATTTCGAGACGATTATAAATATCCGTGTTTTTCGTTGGAACGAAACACGTTTTAATTACAGTTTTCGAAATAAAATAATAATCACAATGAGACGGTAATTTGTCGCTCTCACGACTTCGCACGGTTATGGCGTACGTGGCGGTACTGCCGTGCGTACGTGCCTACAATCACAGAACTTGTTACGCATGATTACTCTTATCAATGCGTTTGTGTCAACAACGTACTGCTGTTTTGATATTGTTCTCAGTTCTCGCGAGTCGATGTACGCTCGTCTATGGTCGCGTCGACGAACCGATACCCGAGGGACGGGACGTCCGAGTTTCTATACTATTATGTCATTATTGTTTAGTTTAATGTCTGTGTATTGTGTCTTATAGTTTATGCCGTACATTTAAAGTATACAAATTATGCATCATTTGCATACCGTATTATAATAATATATTTATGTAAATCTACGATTTTAGTCATGCTCGTTAAATTCACCTGCACGTTAGACGCGTACTGTACGTTTCCACTCGTTTAAAAACGGGTCAGGTCCACTATAAGGTCTATGATTAATAAATACACAAACGTGAATTTAAGAAATGGTCGGCTTCCCGGCTAGTTACAATATTATTCAGGGCCGCGCGGCGTTCACGTAATCGTTAAACTATCGTACCGAAATTATTTAAATAAATTTAAAATGACCGACGGCTACTCGAGATTCGAAGACGATATTGTCGTGAACTCGTATCACGCTCAATCGCCCAGTAAGTACCCTAAAGCCTCGAGTGTTATGTCGTTCCTACAATTAAAATCACTATGGATTACAGCTCGAAATGGCACGTCTTCGTTGAGCATCAACGATTCAACATTACCAAATGAAGAGGAGGGTGAAAATATAGATTTGAGAAACCATTTTGACGGACGTCTAGATGTGATATTCAGCGATGGGGATCGTAGGATTGATGTCGATCAGTTTTGGGAAATGAACTACCATGAAGCCTCTATATTTCTAGAGGTAACATATAGAATAGAATACAAGTATGAAGTTTTAACTTTTACCTACCATAAATCAGGAAGGAGAAAACAATGAAAAATTTGATTCTCATCCACATGAACCGGAAGCTCTTCCAGCTTACCTTTTGGTACACAACGATTGGTATTATGGGATGGATTTGGCCACATCATTAGTTTTGATTATACTAGCATTTGCAGAAGATCCAGCAACGCCACCCTTTGAAGTAATGATTTAATAAAATTGCATAAATAGATGTTTATTATTTTTATGATGTTGAACTATAGATGCCAGTTGCTCTTCATAGTATTATTGAACTATTTGCCCTTGCAGTGATTGGTCTTGGGTTAGCATTGAAACTTAGATGGATGGGTTGGTTAACAATTTTGAAACACAAGCGAACTATGTTAAAAGTAAGAATTAATAATATTACATATCTTTATATTAAAATATCTGGTAATATTCTATATTTTAATTTTCTTATTTTAGTGTGTTACATTAACAATAATGATTGTCGAAGCATTTGTTGTGTTGATACGTCAAACATCTCATTTTCGAGTATCGAGAGCATTGCGACCAATTTTCTTGGTAGACACTCATTACCTGGGAGGTGTTCGGCGTTTTATTCGACAAATACTTCAATCATTACCTCCAATATTCGATATGTTGTTATTGATATTTTTTTTCGTCACTGTATACTCTGTGCTTGGATACTATTTATTCAAAAGTACAACTGATGTCCACAACCATTTTGACACCTTGTTTAATAGCTTTGTTAACATGTTTGTCTTGTTAACTACAGCTAAGTTGGTTGCTTTTTTTGATAATTTCGATGTATTTTGATAATAAATAACACTGGTATATTTTTAGTTTTCCAGATATCATGATGCCAGCTTATTCAAAATCTAAGTGGTATTCATTATTCTTTATTTCATACTTGTGTATTGTGTTGTATCTACTTATGAATTTGGTAAATAAATTATATATATATATTATAAAAAATACAATATGTACTAGGTATATTACTTAATTATGGATTTGTTGAACTTCAATTTTTAGATGCTGGCTGTGGTTTACGAAACATTCACTAGTATTGAAAGAGACAAGTTCCGAAAATTACTTTTGCATAAACGTCAAGCATGTAAAAATGCATTCAAACTTTTATTAACCAAAGAAAATCCGAATCAAATGGAATTTGTTCAATTTGAAGGAGTGATGAAATATTATGCACCAAAAAAAAGTAAATTAATATAAATGTTATTAAATTAGCCATAGCCCTTTTCAATAATTAATATTCTATTCCTTGCTCGCAGGCAATCGAGATTTACTGGTGATGTTTAGATATTTAAACACAAGTGGATCTGGTTCGTTGACTATTGAAGAATTTTATGGTATTTATGATTCTGTAATGATGACTTGGCAGCCACAAGCATTAGATACACCTTGGTATTTTACGGCATCCCCTACAGTGCAAAAAATTTGTCAAACCGCAAATTCAATAATTTCTTGGGCATATTTTGATCATATTTTTTGTAATGAATCATTTAATCGCATATTCAATATTGTTTCAGTGGTCTATAATTTTATATATATATATATTTTTAATTCTAGATGTTCTAACAATTTTAAATGGTATTGCAATGATTGAACGAGGAATGCAATCCTATCCCAGTTTACAAACTTCAGTACTAGCATTTAGTGCTGGATGGGATACTTGCTTCTTCTTAGCATGTATGTAAAATCTTTTATTAAATTTTCATTTTTATAGATTTTGTAATATAATTGATCTTATACTGTAGGTTTTACTGCAGAAGTAGCATTGAAAACACTTGGCATGGGATTAGAACGTTATTTTTCATCTGGCTGGAATTTATATGACTTTGTTGTAACATTTGGTGGTTTAATCGCTGTAATATCACTGCGATTATTTCCAGATTTTGTTTATGTAGTTGTCTTTAGACCGCTTAAGTTGTTGCGGCTGTTCAAATTGAAGAAACGCTATCGAGACATAATTGGTACTATGGCAATTTTATCACCTCTAATTAAATCCGCTGGATGTGTTATGCTCGTCATGTATTATTTTTTTGCCATTATTGGCATGGAACTATTTGCTGGTTATGACATGAAAAATTGTTGCAAGTAATTAATAATATTATTTTAATGCTATAGCATAGTTTATTAAATTTTACAATAAATGTTCAAGATATATTTTTTATTAATTTATTTAGTGGTACAAACATTGAGACATATTACAAATACACTCCAGACAAGTCTGGCTATTATTACTTAAACACTTTTCCTAATTTGGCTGTCAGTCTTGTAACGCTATTCGAATTGACAGTTGTCAATAATTGGTTTGTGGTGATGAACGGATATGCAACAAAAGTACATGCTGCTAGTCGAGCATACTTTGTATTGTTTTATCTTTTCACCATGGTAGTCTTAACTATAGTTGTTGCATCAGTTCTTGAAGCTTTTAGATTCCGAATTCAATACAAAAAGCAAACTACTAAACGAGATGGTAAATATGTATTCTATATAAATAAATCTATAAATATAAACATAATTTAAATTCTCTAAATTTGATTTGTAGAGGAAAAATTACTTCATGAAGAAATTGAACTGAAATGGGAAGATGTTATGAATTATGTAAAAGATTTCCAAGCATTGCAAAAATATCGTTCCGATATGTTTGTTGGAGTTGTAAGTACATACATACTATTTAAGTAGTTAATGATTTTAGTTAAATTTCATAATCATCTTGTGCGTTAATATGTATACATATTTTTATTTTTTAGGGTAAAATAACATTTCTGGGAAGTCGACCCAGAAATCGTCAAGTATTACAGCGACGCATGTATAGACATGAAATTGAACAATGGATGCAAGAAGCTGCTGCTGTTGACAAACGTCTATAAGTAAAAACATTTCCAAACTTTAATGAAAACGAATTAAACTGATGGGGTCAATTTAAAGATAGCTTACACTTATAATATATTATATAAGGCAAAAGTTATTAACATTTTAACTGCAATATTCTCATTGCTTAACATTGTATCATTAACATAAATATGCTAACAGCTATTTTGTACCGAAGGTACACGTTTTAAAACTATTTAATTTAATTGTTATTGTTTCCAGTTCTACTTTAATTTTCGTAAGAATTCGATTTTTGTTTGACTAAATTGTTTTAAAATCATACCATCAATTATCATACACTTTATCTTCTCTGTGTTTACTTAAGAATAATTAAGATAGATAAAATCCATTAATGTTTAAGAGTGTTATATGAGTCATGAACAAGAAAAGTATTGCATTATTCAGTATTGATATCATTAACCTGTGATTATATAATATGTAGTATTACTCCGAACAAAAACTATCAAGTATTTTCCTGTTGACTGTTACTATTTTTTCCTGTTTTTTTTTTTAATAATATTTTATTTGTTATAATTTTTTTTTAATTAGTATTATTTACTATTGTTTTGAATCAAACATATTGCCTGTGATTAATATTATTTTGAATGCATTGAATTCATTCAATGGACATTTTAATATAACAAAACATCATACCTGACTGTGAGTTATACTAATTTGTACTCGATTTACTTAAAAAGTAAAATAATCGTAAAAGAAACAAAAATATATTAGCTACCTAGTCATCTACTTAAAAAAAATATATATATATATACAATTATAAAAAAATGTGTTTATGTATTATCGTTATAAATTTCGGTGATTATAAATAGGTTATTAAATATTTGATACTTTGTGAATTATAATAAACACTTGAAAATGTATAACAACTATGAGTTATAGAATTACAAAATATTCATGTATACAACATATATGTTATTCGTGTTCGACATTATCACATTGGTAGCATAAAAATATTTTTTCTTTTATATCTGAATCATTGGAAACATAAATAGGGCGCAGGTGTTGATGACCGTTTCTTTTTTGGACCATCTTACACAATGCTTTTGCAGCTTAAAATGTGTTTCAATAACATATGAATTTAAATAACCAATTTGTATTTTTTGACATTTTTAAGGTTTTTTTTTTTTTATAACTATTTTCCATTAATTGAGAGAAAAATTAAGTTATTTTTTTCATTATTAATTATTATATTTATATAATATATCTACCTACATATTAAATTTTTTTCATTTAAAATTTATATTAACTATTATAATTAAACATTCATATATAAATTCCGATAATGGCAATAACACAATGCAGATTATTGTGTGTTATAAATTTCAATTTTATCTTATTATCTATGGTGATGCCAAGTTCTAACAGTAACAATTTTAGTTGTGTTCACGATTTTGTTGATTATATATCTACCTATATTGTTTTTTCAGTATTTGAATTTTAATGGTATTTTATTATATATATTTAAGCCTTTAATTGATTTTTTTAAATAACTATTTTGTAGGTATTAGGACAGATTTTGTGTGTTTTTAAGTCATAAATGTATATTTTTATGGCATCAACATCTGAGCGCTAATCATGTGTATACAATAATTTTTATTAATTGGTATAGACTGCTATGATGTTCAAAATAATTTTAAACATTTACAATGTTATGACCGTAGGTGTGCATATGTAGCTGAATATACTTTAGCAACACCTATGACTTTTTTCAAAAATTTAAAATGAACTATGTATAATATGTAATTTTTTGAAATTTATTGGATCCTAATTTGTATTAAATGATTAGCTCTCACTTTTATTAATGTTTACTATTTTTTTTTAATAAATATATTTATATTTTAATGCCTATGGGATATTTAGGAGAGGAGATTAAAGAAATATCTTGGATACATTATATAATTTTTTTTTTTTTTTTGCTTATTTATTGTTTATTTTATTTTATGGATCATTAATAGACTAGTTAAGATATAAAAATTTAGGTAAAAAATTCTTTTTAAATTTGATTAATTTTGTCATTAAACAGTAAACACTAAAAATATCAATTTTTATGTTGTCTCTTTCAAAATAAAATCTTAAATACTCCACTATTCAACATGGAATCTGTTTGAAAATTTTGATATACATGATATCATATGAATTTTAGAAAAGAAGAACAAAGATGATACAGGATATTAAAATTTTCAGAAAATATATTCAATGTTAAAATATGAAGTTAAAATTTTAAGTTACTATTCAAAACCATTGTAAAAAAAATAATTTAATTACTTAATATTAAATTCTAAATATGCAAAAGAATCATGTCAAAATTTTGGGGTTATTTATAATTTCCTTTATTGAAAGGAATCCCTTCAGTCGACCCTGAAATAATCACTTCCCTCACTCCTGCATTAATATAATCATCATCATCTAATGGGTGCAATAAAATCTCGTGTACACCTATGGTTATGACTTGGTTATTTAAATTAAGCCATAATAATGATAAACACAAGAGTAGCTCAAGACGTTTTTCTTATGCGAAGAAAATCTGGGCAACATTTTTATCGTAGGTATAGGTATGTAATCCACAAAGTATTATTATATTAATATTATAGTCTTCCTTAGAACCCCTCGAATATAGAATGATTATCGAGTTCCTAAATGTTAGACTATTAATTTTATTGATACCCTATTGAATTGAATATTTTTCTAAAACTGATGAAACTATTGTTCAAAAAAACATTTGCCTTTCGTTCATACATTTTATATAATTATTGAAGAATGCTGCATATTTAAAATGTACAACATATGGCATGATAGAAAAGCCTATTCGAAATAATCACAAACAATAAATAAGTTTCACAATTATTATAGTAGATAGTTTTTTAGAACAATATTAAATATGATATTATATATTATATAAGTATAAATTAAGAGTACCTGAAAACTAACATGAACACATTTTGAATGTTATTTTATTATTGTAGTTTATTTATTTTATTCAGATATGGTGTTTTAATAGTATTATTACTTATTAATAATTTTTAATAATTATAGTATTACGGTTATTGATACACTTTATTTTTGTTTTATTTATTATAATTTTCGATTAATAAACTATAGTTACATATTATTATACAACCAGTATTATTTTATATGTATATTATTATACACAATATACATGCATCCATTATTTTGTTTAACAAGTTGAAATGTTTTTACAAAAATTATTATTTTTTTTTTATATTTATATATAATAATCATCAACTGTATTGTGATTTTTTCACATATAATAAATATTACTTTTAAATAATAATAAACATGTATAACAAAAACGGGTTTTTTTCACTTATTTATGCACATAATATGTATAAATATACTGTATGCAAAATAATCGTAAAGTAAATTTGTAAATTTAAGTTGCTTATTTTTCTTAAATATTAACCTTTATACAGTATTCATTGATTTGTTACACATAAGACTATGAACATTAGAGGAAATATACCAAACCGTGTCAATTAAAGTAGTCGTATTTATAGCGTCCGCCAGAATGCACTCTGAACAGTAGTGATGTTTTTATAAGTACAGCATAGAACATTTTTATTTTATTATTTTATCCTAAATGGTAAATTATGAATAATTATTATAATACTTTATTTTAAGACCAGATTTTTCTCGATCGAATGAATGTATTTCTACTAGTACCTATATAAAACTACTAGAATAAGAGATAGTTTAAAAAAAAAAAAATACTTACCAATTTTATAAATAAATTCACCAACTTCTGATATTATATTAAAACTTATTTATTATTATACTTGTGAGTTGTAATAACACGCATACATCAATATATATATATTACCTATCTATAAAAGTAGACAGTATTTAAAAAGTTATTTCTTTTATTCCAGTGGTCATATATTCTTGAAAATGTATTCATTGGATCGATGAAAATATAGTATTAAAATAATGTACCTATTTAATAATTATTCATACATTTTACCATTTAGGATAAAATAATAAAAAACCAGTAAATCCTATGTTGAACATTTAAAAATGACAGCACTACTGATTGGAGCACATTCTGGTGGATACGACAAGTTAGGACCATCTTTTTTCACTCCAGTCAGCTATATTCAGCGTCTTTCTTATAATATTTTTGACACAAAATATTTTATCTACCCTTGAAATAAAAAATAAAAAACAATTATGCAAAGTATGTAGTAATATATATGTATATATTTATTTATTTATAATATAGGTAAGTACAACAAAAATGTAATGAAACCACTATAATAAAATAATGACTTACCATCTAGATATAGGTACAACAATTCAGAGACGCAACACAGATAACAAAGTCCCTGTGTAAAGAGATATAGGTACAATATAAAGCTATTTCAAGATAAAATAATAAGGAATCAAATTGTAATATATAATATATGAACTTCCCTGACAAATACAATATACAAATAATTAAAGAGTTCCAAAATCCAATTATAACACAAAACATGTACTTAAAAGTGAAAAATAGTGTTTATTCATTACCTATACTTTAAAAAAACTTTGGGATTTCATTTTGCTTCAATTATTTATGGAATAATTCTACATCAACACTATCAGAATGTATAATAACTAGAGCTCAGATATAAAAACATGAAGTGCACTATATATGGAAACCAGTAAGTACTATATAAAAGTTAGTAAAAGAAGTTTTTGGTTCACGCTGAACATACCTACACAGTTAAAATTGTATTAGTTTTGTCATTTGGGTTTAGAATAAATTATAACTAAGTAATACTTAAAAGTTAATAACAAAGACTTATACAGTAAAAATATAGTTTTCATGTCAAAATTATATTATTCTATGACATAAAAATACACATACTATGTATTTATTTTGCCATTGTACCATATTTAATTATTTTTATTACTACCAAGATGCAATATTTCAATAAAATAGCTCTTTTAAATCATTATTGTTTTTTTTTATAAGTACCTCTGGTTTTTAATAAAATAATTATGCATAATAATTACAACATTCTGTTAAAAGTACATCTAAATTAAACTATTAATGAGAAAATATTAAATTTAAAATATCTTGTAAAATTTCATTCTTATTTTATGGATTTTAATTATCAAAATAGACATTTTAGTTACCAGCTTGGCCATCATTTAGTATATTTTTAAATTTAGTCAATTGCCAATTGTATAATAAAATCACAGAAATAAAGACTTAATGGTTCTTCTTCTTGTCCTTTGCCTTCTCTTCCAACTATTTAGGCTCAGCCACTCTATTATAACCCCACCCCCACCTATTTTTCGATCTTCCACATACAATATCTTTACTAATCTTACTGCTTCTGTCTCATCCCTCATTAAAACATACCTGAGCAATCTCAAACTATTCTTTCTCATTTTGTCTACTATTAAAGCTTTTTTTTTAAATACTCATTTCTTATTTTGTTTTCGATTTTGATCTTTACTGCACTCACTGTCTATTCTATCTTCCTATCTACTGTTCAACATTATAATCCGTACTGAAACTCTCAACCTCACCTATTTCAATACCATTAAACTTCATTATTTGCTTCTTCCTATTTACTCCAAATTCCCTTCCTCCAAAATCACACTATATATTCTGTTTTACCCCTAAGTAATCCTTCATCCTTTACCTTCAAGATCTTCCCTCTACTCTTTAAGTCTACTATTCACATCCTCTTTCCTACCAACACTATGTTGTCTTGCTGCAAACAGCATGCGCCATGATACCTCACACTATATATCCTTTGTTATTTCATCCATTACTAAGGAAAATCAGTTTGGCTTTGAGTACTCTGGTGCACTCCTACTCTGACCCTAAAATATTCAATTTCTCCATACAGACTCCTCACTCTTGTACTCTCCTCGTCATACATTTAAGTAATTGTTGTTATTAAAAAAAAAAAAAAAAAAAAAACAGCTTGTGTGAGCTTAAAACATTGCATTTAATGTTTTAAATAAACATAAATGTGGAAACTATTAATTATTTTTTAATTGTCTTGAAGAAAGATTACAAGTTTGACAGTTAAATAAACATACAATAAATTTAATTTATATCATAATATTATATATTTAAATACCTGTTTAAAAGTTTGAGAAGATCAAGCACAAATTTCACGTTATATGAACAGTTACATGCTGTGGGTTATGGCTAAGCATGACATGAACTAGTAACTACAATGTAAAATTAATAATTTAAGACGATATCGTTAAGTACAATTTTTATAATTTTGTAACAGTTCATCAAACAAAATCCGATCATCGTCATTCATTGTTTATTAATATACATGGGACTTTAGTTAAATTCTACATTATAAAGGAATTAGGTATAGTACAGGCAATACTATTTATTTATAATTGTTTCAATTTTAGATTCTATGTTAAGTGAGGAACGTATTTGTTTTAAGACTATTTTTTTTTTTGGTGTTTGTATTCGTATATTTGAATAGGAATCGAGAAGCAGTTTTTGATATCAAATTAATTCTAGTTGGTACTTTGAAGAGGTCATTCTCAGAAGTTTTCTTAAGCATAAAAAAAGAAATTAGAAAAATCCCCACTGAATTCTCAGTTTCAAAACATTATTCATGTTATTTAGCATTTTGAATGATTAGCAAATCTCCATGTACATCAGGGGTGTCCAACCTTTTGAGAAGAATGGGCCACATTCAATTTTTTTTGTTGGAATACTTCCCTAAATAAGCAAAAAAAAAAAAGCTCAACATAAAATACATTAATACACCGGCATTTATGTGTATTATAGATCTTCAAATATTTTACACCAGCTAAAAATTGTATATGTAGATGATGGTTTTGAAATTAATATGGGGGCCACATTGAAATCTACCACGGGCCGCAGGTTGGACATATCTGATGTACATTGTTATTGTTTTATAAAATAAAACAGATAAACATGATATCTATACATTTGGACACATTAGTTAAACTTACAATAAATAATATCGTAATATTTATAAAGTGCAAATTGTCTTTAATAGTAATCTTATTTTAGGTTAGAAAAAAATTATTTTTAATAACTATAACATGGTATCACTTTGTGCACAAAATATATTTGTTTTATTTAAAAAACAGTAAATACATAACAAAAATTTGATATTATATTAAAATACATTTTTGAACTAAAAATACATTTTCTGATAACAAATTAAATTGTTCATAAAAATATAAAATATAACTTAATTAAAAAATTTGTCATTTGATATATTTTGATTTACCCCAGGATATTAAATTTAGAATATATATTTTTAATCCATATTAATATGATCAACTTATAATTTAATTCGATGTACCTAAATATATATAATAGAAAAAAATTTAGACAAAATAAATTCATATTTTATATAAAAACATTTATAAAAAAAATATGCACTAAATAATTTAATTTTAAATAAAAAATTGTACATTTTTAAATGTGGCAGTTGCACAATTTTTACTCTAAATATTTATAGAAAAAACATACATAATACATTTAATACAATAATATGTCAAATCGAGTCGTTGTTTAAAAAATATAACTCGCTAACATAACATAAAATATTGTGAAATACAATGTGTTAAATAGATAAAACTCGCACACGATTTTGATTCAATTTTATAGTGTATCTTATATTTTATTAGTATTCTATCAAAATATTTATTATATACTTATTTTAATGTTTAAAAATATTGTTCTTTGGAAAAATATTCAGGAAATACTGCATTCCACATCACAGCTGAGCCTATCAATAACACATAAATGGCAATACAAAACCAACACAATTTTTTTTCCCATGGACGTACATTAAGATTACGTAACATAAATACGCCAACAAGTAGACCAGCAACAGCACCGGCTAAATGTGCAGTATAACCAATCTAAAAAAATATTGTGTTTTATTTAATTACAAATATTAAAAATATATATATCAATGACATACCTGATTATCCACACTAACAAAATATCGATTATAAATAGATGATCCTGTATCAAAAGTTATCAAAAATCCAAATATCAACAATTGATAAATAGCAAATTCCATTTCAGACCAGTTCTACAAAACAAAAATTAATACATGAACATTTTATTACATACTCATATTATGAAAACAAACAAGCTGTTATAATGAAAAATTGTAACATGGTTTGTCATGAAAATATTTTACCTAACACTTTCTATAACTTTTCATTTTGAGTGCTTTTTTTCATATTTATAACATATTTTTAGAAAATATTATAGTTTTAAATAAACTCACAATAATTATGGTGGCTACATGGGCAGTGATCAGAGCATAAACGCCACCAGAAGCACCAGCCAAATAAACATTAGGATCTGTTACTGACGTAGCTAATGAACCGGCTAAAACACCGGATAAATAAATCAATACTACTCTCCAACCCTGATGTACCATCTCTAATGGTACTCCAAGTAATAACTGAACAATTAGATTGACTGTCAAATGGGTCTGTCTGGAAATTAATAATAATATGTTATTTAGTACTAGGTAGAATTTCAACATATTCTTTAACAAATATTGTTAAATCTTAACTTACCCAACATGTACAAACATATAGGTAAAAAAACGCCAAGCTTCACGCCTACGATGAGGATTATAGATAAATGTTGATGCCATAGGTCCTTGAATTGATTCTGTGGTTTTCAATTTTAAAACATCCCAAGTAAAGAATAGCACCTATTACAAGGAAAAATAATTGTGTTAAATAATCGAAGTATTTTATTCTATAAATGTAACAAAATATATTTGTATCTATTGTCATTATTTTACAACATTGAAATAAATGAATTAGTTTTATTTTGACAGAATTCAAATAAATCTGAACATATCGTCAGAAACTATAATTTAAATAGAATATTTATAAACGTGTAAAAATTTAAAAAATAATTTTTACCATAAATTTTAAACAGTTTCTATATCTCAACAAATCATTCAAATAAAAATATGTTCGGTTTATAAACTCGATGGATTCAATTATTATGATAAATATTAACTTACTTCAATAAAACTAACAATGATCATACATAATGCAGGTGGATTGCAAGAGTATTCATCTTCGTAATCACCATCAGTACGATCTAATCCCCCAGTTCTTAATCTAGGAAGTCCTCTTGGTACAATACAATAATGTATATACTTGTTAATATAATTAGTTGTGAAACTTTTAGCCATGGGTTCTTCTTCAATCTAAATACAAACACAATTAATTTGATTTGATCTTTCAAGTTCATAATCTATACAAATTAATTAAATATTAATTATAATAATATAAAATATTAATTGAATAATATGATTACACTAACTAGATTTAAAAATTCTCTAAAGTTTATATGTCCATCTTTATTAATGTCAGCATTATGTGTAATGGTTTCCAAAAGTTTAGGTGGTATATTGTATTGATCGCCACCTCCTTGTTTCAAAACATTATGTAATTCATCGACAGATATTTTACCATCACGGTTTTTGTCAAACTAATAAAATTGTGGAAATAGAATTATTTTATAAGATACTTTTTCAATAAATTCAAAATTAATACTTACGCGATTAAAAAAAATTTCCCATTGCTGAAACAAAATAAAACGTATATTTAAATATTAAGGTTTAATATTGTTTGTATAAAACACACAATTATTGAACTATAAACTAAATTATACAAATATAGGTAATTTATTTTTTCAATTTAGGCATATAGGTACATTATACATTATTATGCATAAGTAATAAATAGATAAGTATAAAAAGAATAACTTAACATTACCTAACTATCTGGCTATACCTAACCATTATTAATAATATTACAACACTAAGCTAGTATGTATCACACGAGACAACTTTACTCACTCCTAGGGACAGACTGGAATGCAGTTGGCAAAATGAAGTTGAATCGAAAAAAAACAAAGTTGATAACCCTTTTTTATGCTTACTTATACATTTTGAAGCAGTATTTCGGAATTTAGTCGGCAAACCATAAAATATTCTGAATTTTTGCTTATTTACATTTCAAAGATGTATTTCAGAGACCCACACCCCCCATAAATATTTCTTTGGATTGTCCCTGCTCATTTCTACTAGTAGACTTCTTTTCACATCAAGTTGCCATAAATATCTTCTCACTCAGTTTAATAGTTGGAATTATCGTATCAGTTTGAGAGGGTTTTCTATATAATATATAGAAAACCTATCTATATATATAGATCTATATATATATAGATCTATATATATATATATCTATATATATATATATATCTAGATATATATATTATCTATATATATATAATATATAGAAATTAAATTTATTGTTAGTAATATTTATTCTAAGATCTAAAAGTTAATTTTATTATCTATTTGCGTTTCAAGTGTAAATTAGACTTTTAACAATTTTATTTAAATTGTAAAATTACATAGTTATATTAATATACCTACATAATTTTCTAACAGCTGTTTTAATATAATTATCTATGTTACTAGTCATCTTTTAATAATTTATTTCTTATTATTAGTATATTTTGGGTATTGTGTTAATGTAATATTATTATTTATAATTTTATAATTATTAATTTTCATATTTTTTTGTGTTTATTTTTATTTTTTTATTATTCATTTCTAGACAGATGATGACTTATGGTTGAAACTAGTTGTTACTAACAGCATCCCTTGACCCTAAATATTATTTGCCCTACATAGTATATTTAGTACGGAGTAAATATAAATATTTGCCGTAAAATAATATATAGCATCCCATGCATTTATTTACTACTCCGCGCCTGGTTACTAATAATTATTTTTGAGTACTCTCGGCACATATTTTTTTTTATAAAACATTTTTATTTTTATAAGAGTAATATATTTTTTAAATATACCGATTTAATAATAATAGATAATATTCTCCACTTTAAGTTTAATATCTAGTTTTTACCTATAGGTACTTGATGTACTAGATCAATTTACTCTAATATTAGTAATACTAATAATATCAAATTACAAAACTGTATTGATTATGCCGAATGTAAATTTCCTATATATATATATATATATATATACATCAGCCAGAGAGAATACATTATTCTATAGTGGCCACTTAAATATAATTTTAGAATATATAATTTTCAAGTTTTAATTATTGTAATTCATGAATAATTATTCTATTAAAAATTCAATATAACAGTTTTAAAGATTTAAGATTCTCAATTAACATTCTTAATGTATTTAAATTTTAAGACAATAAAATAATTATGATATGAGTCATCATAACAGTACCTATACTATATATATGTTTTTTTTTGATAATATGGTGTTTATACACAAAATTGTTTATTTAGTATTCTATTTTAATTATTATTTAGTCAAGATTCATTTAAGCAAAATAAAAATAAAAACAATATTTTAGGTACAAAAAATCTAAAGGAATAAAACTAATAATTACTAAATGTATGACAATGATACTAGAGAACTGGATGATCTGAAGAAAAGAGAAAGTAAGAAAGAAAATTATGTTGGTTGCCTAGGCCCAAACTATAAAGCTGGATAATGAAATAAAGATGAAGAATAACTGGAGTAAAAATAATGAAAACAAAGAATTATTCAAAAAATAATTAAAAACGAGATAATTTTGACCAATCAAAAACAAAAATAAGAAACTAGATTTATATTTGGATATATTTACAATATAGGAAGCTCATGAAAACAAGAATAAAATAAGTAGTTTTACATTAATCAGTTATTTGAGAATGTCAAACAATAACTACTTGTTATAAAAATAAACAAATACCTAATGAATATCTTTAGAAAACCAATGGGATGACTGGCCAAAAGGTACCTATGCAAGCAATAAGGAAATAGATAATTACAAATATTTTTTGAAAACAAATAAATAGGTCATAAATTTTATCTAGAACATACTTTGTTTTACTAATGTGAGTCATAGATATGAATCATTTCGATATTTAAAAAGATATTGACACTGTTATAATAGAACACAAGTCACATCCTTGGATAATGAATCTAGGGCATTTCCCCCCAAGTTTTGGACATTTTCTCTTTGAATTTTGGTCATATTTATATACATTATAACTATAGGTTAGGTTAGGTTAATACTAGAATATTTAGTATATTAATTTAGTTTATTTATTAAATATTTTTAAAATAATGAATATAGGTAGACATGTATAGAAAATACAATATTGTAAAATTAAACAAGTTAGGAGAACCCACTCTGTAAGTGTGTTGAATTCCCGGTTTCTAAACAAATTTTTAAGAATAATCTAAAAATATATAATAAAGCAAATAATATCTACCTCTCTAGTAACCAAATTAAGAATTGTAACTATGTACTAGAAACTATGGATAGACAGACACAACAAAGATATAGTGTCTAAACTTATGTTTAGAAACCTATATATCTTCAAATAAAAGTTCCATGCTGATAATTTTTAAGAAATAGTATATTTTAGAAATCTAAGTGAAACGAAAAATGCATTGGCTTGATTTTTTATTTTATGTCTAATGTCTATACCTGCAATTTTTCAGGTATGAGTCGAATAGGAATTTTGGAATAAGAGCTTTTTTGATAATTGGTTTTAGTTAAAATTTTGAAAAGGTAATTTTTCAATTTTCCCAATATTTTTCTTCACTGCCTTTTTAATGGAAATATTTTATAAATGTACCCAAAGGAAATAATATAATAACAAAGCAAGTTGTTATGGTTACATTTTTTTAATCATATAATACCAAACTTCGCATAGAATCATCTTTCAACACACAATGATTTGCTTTTAAGTTTAAAATAATACACTATCCTACCGAAGACTTCTACCATTTATATCTGGGAAACTTTTTTCAGGTATTCAAATTTTCAAATATGTATTTACCTAATTATTTTCTTTATTGACTTTTTATTAAAAAAAATTAATAGAACAAATATACTTTACCACTGAATTCTTTAATTTTGTATTTTTTATTCAAATTATGTATATTTAAGTGCTAAAAACGATGGTGAAGTCAGAATTTGAGGGTCGGAACATGTATTACATTGCATTTTCATATTAAAAACATTGTTTTTAATGAGTTAGCAACTGATATACACATATAAGCGGTGTGGCTTGATGCAACAGCTTCATATAAATATCAAAACAGGTTGACAAGTGACCTAACAGGCAAACCCTCGCTACAAGAGAATGACCGCTCCCTATGTCTACTGGCTCTGGTCACCACACTCAAGGTCCTACAGACATCTCAGTGACTTAGAGGCTCGGCCCAATCCCGGAGGAGGAAAATAACTTACTTAGGGGAAAGGGGACCTTTCAGGGAACCTTGAAATATAGAATTTTGTAAAAAATGTTGTTTTAAACAATACATAAAACTTCAGTATTTCCTCCTTCTCAACCCTCCCCCAAGTGTGCTATTTTCCTCCTAGAGGGGTTTTGGAGATGAGCTCCAAAGTGGAGAGGTCCATTGACCATTATACTTGTGCCTATATCACCAACTTATTAAAAACATTTTTGATACGAAAATGCAACGTAAAATATATAGTTTTAAATAATACATACATTTTTATATTGCTATAACTTCTAACTAATTCTGACTACACCATAGATTTCAGCACTTAAATCTAGATAATTTGAAATAATAAAATAAAAATTGAAGAAATCCGTGGAAAAGTAGGTACATTAAGCCAAATTTACCTACAATTTTTAGTATTGCAAATTACAATCCACATAATATTACACTTATAGAATTTAATGATATAATATACCTAGTACCTACATACCTATTATATTTAGTATTTTGTGGTATAAGTATAATATTACCTAGATAGATATATATTGGAACAAAATGTTCTTTTGGATGCCACCTAGGTAGGTAGTATTTATATGCAAATATCAATGCAATTAATAATATACAATATACATTATATATATCCAGCCTACACATATGGGTGCATTAACGATTTATTTTACTTACACCATGTTTAATACTACACCTAGTTCGATTGGTCTGTTATTATTTGACTAATTATGTGACTAATTGCTGACACATACCTAGACTATAATATTATACATACATTTTATTTTGTTTTATTCACAGAAATCATTCGATTCTAATTTTGTTGATTAATTAATTCACATAAGTATTTCTAATTTCTTTTTACATTTGACATTCCGAGTTTTTCTTTTTTTTACCAAATCTTTTTCCTCACACTATTCTGGATATCAATCTCTTTAGTTTATTGTTCTCAAATGTCGCCTTATATGCGACGTGTCACTGTTTTATACGTACATTTTTTTCAAATCTTTTATAATTACCGATTCAACGCTGTTTAGCGGTATACTCTGGAATTCTTGACGTTGGTTAGACATTTTCGGTGGGCTACTACTAAAAGTCTAAACGGAAAATACGGAACAAAACAAACGTCAACAATGCATCTTTTCACTTTCGGTCTAGTGTTCGGGAGTTCAAACGACTAACGTTGAGTAAGCAGTAAAAACCAATGACCAGTCACCAAAATAATAACAGACCATATTACTTATCGACCGCAAAATTCGTAATGTAAACAAAAATACTCACATGATTGTGATCGCTGATGATGAGTAGACGCTTCGTGGGGGGAGAGGCATGGAAGAAAAACTAAAACTCCCGCGCAACTCGACATTCCAATTTCTAAAACTTATGCTACAGCTAGGTACCTACGTAGTATACAAATTAGTAATTACTATAATTACAATTCCTATATACAAAGCCGTATTTAAATTTTATTTTCGGAGGGGGTCCAAAATATATTTTGTAATTTTAGTACATACTTATTGAATTTATGTTTTGTCCATCATATATATAGCGATTTACCGGATTTATAGATTTTTAAAACAGATTTGAATCTATCAATAAATTATCTTTTAAAATAGAATTTCCTTAGGTACTTTCTTGTATCAAATATTTTATGTTTGGTGTACTAAAATTTAGTGATTTTCAATTGAGTATACCTAACTAATTTAAAGAATAAATGTTAAAAAAGTAAAAAGTCGATCAAAAATAGGAAGTTTTCCAACCAGTTTTCAAAATATTTATGGACAATTCAATCAACGATGTACAAAAATAGGTTTATTTTTGGCTTTGTATACAACTCGTCACGTAGAGAACCGCCTTAAAAATTATATTATATTAAATATAGGTATCTATACTTCTTCGCTTTTTCTCCTTCACCTTCTCTCACAACTATTTGGGGCCAAGTAGTATTTATAGGTATATATATATACATTTTTTTTAAATAAAATTATGATTACTTAATTTAGCAAGTTCAAAAGTTAATGATTTAAAAAAAAAATTATTTTATAATATTATCTTTGACGATGTTATTATATAGCTGTATAAATGTTTTTCCGCATACCTACCTTATATATATAGGTATCCAGACTTGGATAGTATTTCGAATACAATATTCAGAATACTTTTTAAGCATTCCGAATATTTTTTAAAGTATTTAATAGAGTATTTTGAATACTTTTTACGAGTATTCTGAATACAGTATTCCGAATACTTTTTTAAGAATCAATCACATTTTTCAAAATAATTTAATTTATGAAGATCCTTAAACTATAATTTTAAAATATCATACGTATCCATGCTGTACTTACCAGTCTATACCAAAGAACATAATATTACTGTTACAACTACCAGGTTATAAATTCTTGTTTTTCGTAAGCTTATCGCTTATCAGGTAATGATTATTAAATAATAAATACAATTTGGCCGACCCCAAATAGTTGGGTGAAAGGCGAAGGAGAAGAAGAAGAAGAAATACAATAGGTATTATTCGACTTTTTTTTAATGAGAATTTGTCAGTAGACCGTAAATAATAATTGGTCGAAGTGGAGAGTGTGCGTAGGTCGTAGGTATAAGATCGTTTTTTTTTTTTTAATTATTAAATATTAAATTATTATAATAAATAATAATAATATTATAATTGGGTAGGTAAGTATTAATTTTTATTATTGAAATCTATAAAAAATGTATAATAAAAGTATTTGGAATACTACATTTTGTAGTAGTATTTGAATTATATTATTATAAAGTATTCAAAATAGGTACTATTAAAAAGTATTTTACCCAAATCTGTAGATTACATTCGTATAGTATTTCTATTTTAGTAATATATTACATAGGTATGGTATACAATTTTCAAATTGTTCGTCATGACATTGATAGGTAGACGGTAGTTTAAAACACGGAAAATTAAAATCCCTAAGTTTTAAATTTTGAGTGGGGCGATTTGTTTTATAATGATGTTTATTCAAATATATGTATTATGTTTATATTATAAATTATAAAGTACCTACCTATATACTTATATTAGGTATATCTAAAAATTCAATGAAAACAACTATTCGACCAGAATAAGACTGTTCGACCGTTTCATGTGTATAATATAATGTATAATATATAATATAGGTAGGTACCTACTACAATTTTAGACTATAGTATGTACGTTTAAAAAGTAATTTTTATTATAAATAAAAATTCGAACGCGTTGGTAAACATAAATTGTTATGCAATAAATGCAGTTTAGACTTTAGTACCTACCCTTGTGAATTTTTCAAATATTTTTATTTCACAATAAGTATAATATGTGTTTTTAGTCGCCGAATTTCAAAAAGTTAAAAAAAAATGTCTCTCTATACCACGACTATAGATAGGTACTAGTATTATAGTACTATAATATAGGTATAGTATCTATGCTGTGCTCTATACCTTGCTTTGTAAGTTAGAGGTACCTATACAAAAAAACTTGTATTTGTAAAAACTCATAATTTTTGAATTACATTTTTTTTATTGATGTAAAAATTTGGCTGTCGTAACCGGTGCACACTACTTGCGTCCCAAATTCTTATCAATAATACACTTGCGTCCGCAAAAAATCAAATACCACAAATTGTTATCTACGGTGCATACTACTTGCGTCCCAAATCAAAATATCAATTAAAATGTATGACCTACTTGCGTCCCTATTCCCTGGTCTGAAATGATTATCTATTCGACTATGAATGAGTACATTT
>JAIPRL010006112.1:0-28889 GCA_025469235.1 Pemphigus obesinymphae | reverse complement strand
TAATTTCAATATATTTATAAATATAATAAAATACATTAAACTATCCTAAGAATATTTACTCGGAACTACATATTTGTAGTTTTATAAAATATTTGTATTTATATAAATATGTATGTAAAAAAAAAAAAAATTCATATTTTCAGAGCATATTTGTATTTTTTTATGTGTATAAATGCATGCATATTTAGTACTTTTTAAGTGCATTAAGTTCCGAGCCCTATATATGATTATTCAATATCATTATATTATTTTGATTAATTTCTAATTTAAGTATCTCCGTTACAAGCAGACGCTCAAAAAAAGGTATGCAGACTTTTGTAAACATGTCGATTGATGCCGTTTAATGTTTGTTTGCGAAATATCAATAAATAAAATGTATAAAAAATGATAAAAATAAAATATGTAGGTAATGTGAATATTTTTATTTAACGTAACGTGTAACGTAGTTTAATTGATTTTCTGATAAAAATTTAATATTAAAAAATATTATTATAATAAATTATTATAATATATATATATATATATATATAATTGATTTTTCACAGTAACTATTACCGAACACTGCTAATATGCAATAAAATATAGTGCCATAAAGCGCATTACGTTTTTAAATATTATTATCATTTAACATTGTGTGACGAAGTTAACAACGAGAAACATTGATTATTATCTATAGCTGCTGTACTGTTATATACCTGACTCGGTCAAAAACGTTGGTATCAATAATATTTATTTCGAATAATTAGTGTCTAAATCGTATAAGTGCCTAACCTAACACCGAGTCCGACGAGCATTTTATTATTTCTAGTACACGACTTAGAATACTCGTTCGTATATACCGCGCAGATAACTTTATCCGATTCAATCCTACGCCCATATATATATATATATATATATAGTGATATCATTAATACTCCTTAACCTACTTTTATCGTCGAATCTATCCTTAATATGTTTCTAAATGGGTCTCGATCTATCATCAGAATATATTCTCTCTCTCTCTCTCTCTTGCTCCCTCTACATCCGCGCTCTCGTCGCAAAAAAGCAACGGTCATAATTCTCTAAACTATATAACATTTTATATTATATTATTGTCATAATTTATATTACCCTCACTGTACGTATACAATGTACATGTTTATATATATATATATATATATATATATATTAAAATATATACGCGTATAAATGTATTTATACGACACGTAATAATATCCTTTGAATAAATTTCCTGCACTTTGAATTTTATCGCAATTATTATTATTGTTACGTTATACCCGATGATTATTGTGTTTACTGTTCTCTTAATAGAAAAAAAAATAAAAAATAAAAAAAACGTGCGCGAATATATTTTCACGTATATCCGTATATGGATATAGCCTTTCGACGGATTTCGATAATAACATGGCTGTGTTGACGACACGTCGTTCCGGTGTGAAAAGTAAATAAAGAAATTATAAAAAAAAATACATACACAACAGCTATAGTGTTATCCGTTATATTGACAGTACGTGGGTCGCGTACGTTTCTAAGTCAATTTACTTTGACACCGTCCAATTATCTACGCCGGAAGCGTCCCCGCACGCGCTTAAAATACACCCCTGTAAAGTTTGTTTTAAACTCTACCGCCCCGCTGTATCCCGGGCGAACTCGATTATTACGTGGGTACACATTACACATAACGATAGAAATTATTGTACTGATAATGTCCTACCAAAATCTCCGCGTGATTTTTCTTACAGCCAAAAAATCAAACTTTAAAACAATAATACTTTTATACGCCGTTGAAATATAATCGTCATAATAATATTCTCCGTTTTGTATTCGCCGCCGTTTAATTATTATCACTCTTCGGATTTTCAATGATAACTCACGGAGTTTTTTTTTTGTGTGTTTTTTTTTTCGTGCCGGTTTTGAGTTGGTCCGGTCAAACCATCAAAAACGTCAAAAACGCCCCCCTTTGAACGCGAAAAGCTTCGAGCATGCCACCAAGAACTTGACCGTCGTGTCAAGACCGGTGAATAAAATCTGTCTATCAACTACAGAAACGGGGTCCCGTTAGTTACGTCTCATCATTCAAATAACTCCATTCTCAGCCTCGACCACGCTCGGCTTTGACGGACTCGTCCCACTCTCCAGTCAACGTTGGATTTTACTAAAACTGCCGAGGCTTATGATGTACCAAACTTGTAAACTTTAACTGCAATATGTCATGTTTTAATTATATATTTATTGTCCTTACTAAAACTTGGCTCTGTAATAATTTTCGCTCATCTGAGCTTGGTCTCATCAATTATAATATTTTCGTATTTCATAGGTCTCCCCACAATTACTTACTTCTGTAAACGTGGTGGTGGCGTATTAATTGCTGTACGCAAAGACATTACCTCTTCTCTTCTTGCCATTCCTAACAATAATGTCGAGCAACTCTATTCGTTTGTTTTTCAACTAACTCATTTAGTTTTATCCTCTGTAATGTCTATTTACCTTCTTCTTCTTTCAATGAAAGATTGTAGAGAATTGTAAAGAATTGTACACCGCTCACTTGAATACCGTTGATCTCATTGTTCAGAAATACCCTAACCATATATTTTTATTTATTGGTGATTATAATTTATCTCCAATTGCTATTGCTAAAAGCACGGTGGAAAGAGTCCAAAGAAAATTCTTATGTCATGCTACTCATAAACTTCATATACACTATCCCCCTCATGAATATTGTCCTGTCCAACGTATTGTTTCCTTAGAAAATTTTGCTGATCGCAGACACTCGACTAGCATAAAATTTCTAATTAACCTTCTCTCCTCTAAAATCGATTGTTCCAAATTATAATCCGGTGTATCTTTCAATGTCCCTATCCATCGTATTCGTTCCTCTGTTTCCTTCTATATATTATTTTCTTAACTTCTCCATCATTCATCTTATGCAGATTGCGAATACTGACCTACCCTCTTTCTTTCTTTCATATTAGCCTGTTAAGTTTTATTTATTATTAATTTTATACCTATTATTTTATAAATTTACCTCATAATGTTATTATTAATATTTGTTGTTTTAATTAATGTATTTCACCTATTGTATTGGGCTCGTCCCGTAATGTAAATAAAAATAAAAATAAATAAGAATTTTATAAAAATTTATACATTGATTAGTTTTTAAAATTGCGTAATATGAGAGTACGATTAAGTTGCATAAGGCTCGAAAGAAAAACAGACTAAAATGCACAAATACTGAATTAGTGCATAAATATTTCGGATAATTTTAGTGTGATTATATTCCAGAAGAAAATTGTATTTGGTTATAAAAAAATAGCAAAAAAATAACTCAGTTTCAATCCGTGAAAGTTTCAATAAATTCCTATAAAATTAAATTGTTGCTACCTATATCATTTTCTATCCATGTGTGCAATAAGCATTATATGTCTATAGTCTATGATACAATAATATCACTCTGGTAAAACAGAACTTACTTCTGTTTATTTGATTAAAAAAAAAAACAACAAAAAAGATAGAAAAAGTGAGAAGTAAAACGAGTTACGATTTTTATTTGTTTTTTTTTTGTATATAAAGCAAAAATAAAAAATAAATTGGCTTTAACCCGAATAATAAAAAGATAGGCACGTGACTTCGTGAATCGCAAAAAAGTAACAATGTGCAAATACATTTAAAACAAAGAGCAAAACGAAAAAAATATTTTTTTGTTATACTTTTGGCACATAACGAACTTTTCCGATGATCCGAACTTTATTTTACGGGTTAATTTATAATTAAACAATTCTTTGTTTTTTTTTTTCCATTATCTGGATACACCAATTTTTTTCACCAGTTAATGTAAATTAACTGATAAAATATTACTCAGAAAAGACATATCAATTATAGCCGTTTTGGTGGATTATCGTCCACATGAACAAAAAAAAAAAAACAAAAATATAAAGCGAGTGTTCTTACTTTTACCAAGATTTGGACAGCAGAGAAGTAACCCTATTATAGCTACAAGTATCTCTCAGTATTATTTTTATATGGGTTACTAATACCGAAAATTATTTAACTCACCCAAGCACAAATCCGTTGAACGAAATAATACGATTAATTGCCTATATAATACTCATTAGAATCATGTGGTGTGAATGTGAAATCTTTTAAACGGAATTAAATATATACAAAACTCTATATATTTTTGTTTGGTTGAAATGAACCAGTATTTATAAAATGCGACTTTATTATATTTCTATATTCAAAACTACAGCAAAACATTTAGTAGAAAAATATTCTACATATAAAATATTTAAATATATAATAAAACCGGATATGGATAATGTCCATAAATAAATATTAATTAAACGCATTTTCCCATTGGATATGTTTAATGAGGAAACCATATATATATTTACGAGAACAGGTAAAAAAAATATTTGTTGGAAAACCCTTCGCATAATAGAGGAAAAACGTGGCTACGCGTCCGAATATCCTGCAGTAAATTCATTTGTATATAAAATATCAAAATACAAACATTTAATATTATATTGTAACTAATTAATAACTTAATTACCCATAACACCATTTAGTGGCAGATCTGGAGTCAATTTTTTTCACGAAGGGATCCGTTTTGAAAGTAATCGTTCAAAAAACGTGATACTTTATTCAATATACACATATGTATTATTGAGGAGGGGATTTTTTCCCATTGAATCCGCGCCCATGCATTACCTAATTTATATAATATTAGATACCACACCCATATCAAACCCAAATGATTATTTATAATTATTATATTTTGATTAATATTGTGCTAATATTTGTACATGTTTTCAATATTTCAAGAAGTGAAATTCAAATAACCTAAAATAAACTATAAGTATATCTAGTGGATGTCGGCTATGGTCGAGTGGTCGAAATGATTATTTCGGTGCACGAGGTCCCAGTTCGACTCCCAGGTAGTAAATAAGGTGGCCAATGACATTTTTCTCGATAGTAGCGTCTGGTCTCTGGTGCGAGCCAGAGACCTGGTGTAATTACCAAACCCAACCAATAATTTGGTAGTTACGTTTGTCTTAGCTACCAAGAACCATCTTCGACTCCCCTAATATGTGAAGGTGCAAACCTAAGTATGTTAAGAGTTTGGGGAATAAGAAAATGAAAAATTCTTAATTTTTTTATAAACTATAAGTACCTATTTAATTAATAATTAAATTATATACATAGAAAATATTACAAAAAAAAAAAAACAGCTCTCTCGAACTCCGAAACTCTATCCCTTTATATATTTACCAAAAAAAAATAAAATAATAATAATAATAAACACGTGTAATAAAATAAAATGACAATAATAATTGTCCATGCCAAGAATTTCAATAATTAATATAAACTATAAATAAAATAAATGATCTCTATGGTTATACGGATAAAATACTCTAATGCGTTATTTAATTATTTATTCCATTCATTCTCACTGTATATATATGATCATTGCATAAAATGTATTTATTTTTATCCAAAATTCTATGGACAATATAAAATAAATATAATACAAACAAAAAATTCAAATAAAAATATGTAATAAAATAAAGTAGTGCGTATTTCGACAACAATTTTTACATCATTTACGCAAAATTGCAGAATGATGCGTGGACTGAGACTAATAAGTTTAAAATATACCTATATAAATATAAATCCAGTTGTAAAATTTAATTCAAAAGATAGATATTTTTAATAAATTATGAAATATTAGTTTTAAAACAGATGAAATCTCTCCAATATTTTAAAATAAATGTGCATTTTTACTTATTCCAGTCATTACTTCTTTATTTAATAAATCATTACACTTTGATATTTTTCAAAATTAATGGAAGTTATCGTTCATTACTCCCACTTTCAAAAAAGGCAATATAAGTCTAATTAATAATTATCATCCTGTATATAAATTGTCAATTATACCTAAATTATGTTCAAAACTGGCCAATGACATTTAACGCCTTAATGCAATATATAATCAATGTTATTACTTAATCAATTTTCGCAGTATGTTTATGTATACCTACAGAGTAATAATTAAAAAAAAAAAAACGTTTTGGAACCAAAAAAAACACCTATATTAACTGGAACCGGAATCCTAACCCTTGATTTTTTAAAAACCCAAACCGAAACCGGTACCTTGAAAAAAAAAAATTTAATCCGGAACCAAAACCGAAATAATCAAAAAGCACTAGTTCTTGCTTAAAACTTACGGATATGCTGAAGCTCCTATTTCGTAATTTTACTCAATTATAACAAATCGTTCACAAATGGTTAAATATGATAGATATGATGTTATCTATCTGAATAAATTTACGTTACCTCAGATGTCCCTCAAGGAGGTATTATTTGTCTCCTATATTATTTTGTCTTTTTATAAACAATATCTTGAAAGCTATTTCAAATTCAAGAATATTATTATTAGCTGACGATACAAAACTTTACAAAGATTAAATATTTAGATGATGCTATTAAACTACAATTTGATTAAGATAATATTTACAAATTGTTTCAAAACAATGATTTGTTTTTGAATTTAAAAAAATGTCTATTATATTCCATTAACCTTAACCTGTGGATAATATTAATTTATCAAGACCAAGAGTAAATACGGTACATGATCTAGAAGCCAAATTTTATACTAGACTTTCCTTTATTGATTATATAAATTTTATTACGAATTAAGCTTCTGTAAAATCAGGTTTTTTAAAACGCACTTGTCGACACTTTAATTATAAGTCTGCGTAAAAATGTTTTACTTACTACCTATTCATTAGTCCGTTCTTACATTGCGATTATGCACTCCTTATCTGACATCTATATTTAATAAAACAGACATAAGATCTGAACAAAATCCAAAATAATTTTACTCATTTTTACATTTTTAGATGTTTATGTTTATAGAACTCCTAACTCTATAATTATTATGATGCTACAATCCAATTTTTGAATATACAAACGCTAGAATGGCGTTTTATGCAAATAAAATAGATATTTTTTTTATATGAAATATTAAATAATATGATTGATTGTCCTGAAATTTTTCAAAACATAAATTTTAAAGTTAATTCAATGAATTGTCACATTAAAAACTTATTTTACGTAAAAAAATGCTACTACAAATTATATAATAAATTCGCCGTCAAATATTCTGACTGAACAGAATATTGTCTTCTGGCAATTCTATATAAAACATTGATTTTTTTTTTTTTTTTTTTTAATAAACATTTGACAATATTTATGACTCATATCTTAAGGAATATATTATAAACCTATAAATGTTATGTTAAAAATACTTATAAAATTAATATTGTTATTTATTTTATTGTATTTATACCTATATGTATGTATGTATGTATTTCTGTATAAATTGTTTTTTTTAGTTTTTTATGTTGTTTATATTATTATAATATTACTTATCTATTTTAGTCTCATTCTTTTTATTATTACATCCTATTCTTATATCATATTATAAATATAATTATAAACTAATCTTCTTACACTGTATATATTATAATATAATACCTAGTATATGTTATGTATATAAAATAATTTTGTTATTAGAAATTATCACCATAATAAAAAAATTATCATTATGATTATTAGGTACCTACCATACATTAAAGAAAAAAATATTTCTTCATAATAATTTAAAAAAAACTAAATTATACTAACTTATAATATTTGTAACATTAAATTTAAATCAGTAGCAGAAAATTTCATAAATACTAAATCGATAAAAATTCAATTAAAAACTTTTTATTAACTTTTTAAAAAAAGTTAGCGCTAAATAAAATTATCGTACTAATTATTTAATTTTTAATACTAATATATATTCGGTCATTCATAATTATCAAATCATATACTAATATATTAAAATTTTAATATTTGAATATTTGATTTGAATTTATACTACTCGAACTTTCAGGGAAATCTTATTTGCTGTATTTAAAATTTTCTAAAAAAATGTTGCCCAGCAATTTATCATTCTTTAGTTTTATTTTCAAAATATTTAATGTTCATAAATGTTATTTTACATATCTATATATATTTATAACTTCCCTTCAAGAATACATATAATATATAAAATAGCTAAATTGTATTAAAAAATTTCAAAAATTTTGAGCAAATCTAAATGTATGTAAGTAGTTATCAAAATACATTTGAAATTATCAAAAATATTACAATGTTATGTACTACTCATTACCTATATATGACTTAAAGTTAATTTTGATTACATAATATTACGATTTCGAGCACAGTAGTTTTAAAAATGTTTGATGAATCAAATTAAAACCACTATTTAATTTTTAAAAATTAAGAAATCAATGTATATGTTTACTACATGTCGACTACATTAAATAATTTATAAAATAATAGAGAATATCAACTATTCAATTTACACATCGAAAAATAAAATCTTTTAAATTACGATCGTAATTTCAATTCGTTTTTGTTTTATTCGAAAACAAAAACTTATACCCGAAAAGTGTAAAAATAGAAATAATGTTAAGTTCCAAGTGAATAAACAATAAAGTTTTCAAATTAATTTACAATATCTTAATTATACTGCAATATCATTATTATATAGCAAAAAGTGATTTCGTCGAAAAAATTTACCTTTTTTGGATATTCTATATTACCTTTTGCAGTGGGTATTTATGTAGTTTGATTTTTTACTTTTGCTTTGAAAAAGACCTTTACTTTTACGATCGTAAATTGGCTTTGAACACGAGAAAACCGAATCTATAAGGCTAAAAAATAATATTGAAAATATGGACAATAACTAAAACAATCTGTATTAATACTTTTATTTATTTGCTGTTAGTCTGGGTACATATTGTCGAATCGTTTTATTTGTAGATAAAATTAACTTCTTCCCCCCCTCATTCTATTTACAGTGTTTTTTTCTATGATTTGTCTTGAAATTTTGTTTTTCGTGTCTTCTCCTTTCCTTTTTTTTTAATATATTTGTTACAGATTATAGTATAACACCACCGGATGGAAATTTTAACATTAGATTCTTATAGTTTTTATATATTTCTTTTTCTATATTAACTTTCGTAAAATTCGTAAATTCAATCGTTGAAAAAGTGTGCGAATTAATTCGATTTTCTAAACTACACTTTGTTCGCGATGAACCATTTTTCGATCATATCGCAGATTTCTATAGTACACATAAATTCTATATTATGCTTAATCAAACAATATACAAAGTTCTCATAGAAAATTAATATAATTTTATATTATTGAACTTTGAATTTATCTTTACACGAACCATGTAACAAAGGTTTAAAATATATATATGTATATGACGTGTTTGTTGATTGGACTCTAAAACGTTATTTGTTGTCTGTGTTGTACCTTCACATGACAATGACAAATCACGTTCTATATTATCCCAAACCTTTAAGTCTTCGGAGATAACAATAAAATATAATATTTACCTATACATATATATATATGTATAGGTATATAATATGAGCTATGAATATTAATACAATTCATATCATTTAAATACACACCAAAACCGTAGTATATTTTTTAAATATTAATATATAGTCATTTCAAGTGGCTTATATTTTTGTTTATTTATTTGTGAAAGGGGGAGGGGGTGAATGATTAAAAATTATTGAATAAGCGCAATATATTTTAAGATGTGTTGTCAGGTTTTTAAATTGAAACATTACTCGTGCAACACATAATTATATGTATTTATTAGGTTTTAAAATGTATGTCAGTGCATAAAATTTTTAATTGAATTATGATACGGAAGATTTGTGTGTATCTGCCAATTTTTAATTGGCGTATTGAATCTAGTTGGTACCTGGGGTGGACACTGGACACTAAGGCAAAATCTGTAAATCAGTCGCCATGTTTTCGAATGTGATTTTATCATTATTTATACCACATAATATTCAGTGGTTTATACCATAATAAACACTATCAGTACTATCACAGAATATTCTGTGATATCAGTACGTCGGATTATATCTGTGGTATAAACACAGTATAAAGAATGATAAAAACATGGCGACTGATTTTCACGTTGTCCTATGCTGCCCATGTAAATTCTTATCAGTGTCCATTCTGATTCTTTTATTCTGTGTTGGTATTTTAAATAACTCATTTCTTGATTTTTCAAATATGATTTACGTAAAACGGGAAAAATAAGTGTTCATCAAAATAGATTTTTTATTGCGACCTAAATTTAAAATATCGAAAATATGGATCTTAGAAACTTGAAATTTAAACCGCACTTATATGTATTTTAATAGGTATATACTGTATATAAATATGATACATTTTACAAATATATCGTACCACACCCCGCTCTGCCGCAGAGTTAAGCTCGCGGTTCCAAACGCTTCCGCGTAAGAGCACCAAATTCCCCCACTGTCAGTTAGACGTTAAAATTGTGCGATCGCCGTCCCACCAGGGAAAACTCGCGGCCACCATAGGTAGGGGCTCTAGAGGCTCCAAACGCCGCTCTCCCCCCAAGACCGACAGTTCTGACCGTTCCTCCACCGGCAGTCCCCCATTGGTGAAAACCAAAATGTCTAACACTCCCGCATCCACCGGCTCAAACTCGAGGTCCGTTTCCCCGGCCAACTCGTCTTTCTCTTCTGCTTCTCTACGTTCTACTTCTCCCACAAACTCCGCAACTATGGTCGACGAACCTAAACCCAAAATTCCCCCGATCTTCATCTCAACCTCCGACTGACGCAAAGTCGCCAACAAACTCATTACCACCCTCCCCAAAACCGCAATTCAAGCCAAAGCCCATAACGGTAATTCCGTAAAACTCTCCTGCATCGACGTTCACATCTTCCGTATCGTTCAACGATACCTAAAGTTTTCCAAAGCCGAATTTCATACTCTCCCTTTACCGGACGAACGCCTATTAAAAGTCATAATCAAAGGTCTCCCTACCGATATTCCTGAATCGGAAATCTCAGATGAACTCTCTAACATGGGTTATGAGATTAAGCAATTTCAAAATACCGACCGCAAATTCCCCCCATCCACCTGATAACTCTTCCGCTAACAAAAACAAAAACATCTATCAGGAATCTTCTCTCTTCTTCATATCCATCAAAGTTGAGTCATATAGGTCCAACAAGCCAGCACAATGCTTCGCTTGTCAACGCTTCGGACATTCCAGTACCCATTGCGGATACGCTCCTCGGTGCATTAAATGCTCTGGCCCACATCTCGCAAAAGATTGCGCCAAACCCCCCGAAGAAGACCCAAAATGCGATAACTTTGGTGGTTCTCACACTGCCAACTATACCCAATGCCCGTCCCTAATCACTGAAAAAGAAACCCGTCGCCCAAAACGCCCCAACACCTCAAATCCCCCCTAAATCGGACTTCCCCTCTATTCCATTAGTCTCCCCCCCGGCCTCTAACCATCAACCTCCCCTCCCGCTTTCCTCCTCCTCCTCTTCCCTCTCCCCCAACCCTAAAATAAACACGGCTGAGATCATCTTCCAACTCACCGCTCTCATTGCCAACATTTCCAACGGCAAAACTAATCTTAAGGATGCGATCGTCGCTATCCTCACAATCCTCCCCCTCCTTCTCAACATCAATGGCTAATACCAGAATTTTCTTTTGGAACGTTCAAGGCGTCTCTCGGAAACGCCTTGAACTATTACAATTCGTTCAAGATCATAAAGTAGACATTCTCCTCCTAAACGAAACCCACCTTTCCAACGGTCGAGGTTTCAAGCACCCAAACTTCCATTCTTATTACACCAACAAACCACACGTTTCATTAGACATCTCTCTCAGCAGACACAGCTATTCTCGTCAACAGACGACTAATCCACCACCACGTCATAATCCCAACAACTTCGGTTACCAATACTTCCATTCACATTCGACTAGGAAACTCAGAAATGAGACTCGTAGCCGTCTATAAAAGTCCCAAAACCCCCCTACTAACCTCAGACCTTGATGCTCTTCTCTCCTCAGACATTGATACAATTATAGCGAGTGATCTAAACTCAAAAAACACTTTTTGGAACAGTCTCTCGATAAACCCCTCAGGTCGCATCCTTCAAAACTACCTTGACCAAAGACTAGATACTTCTGTCGCCGCTCCATCTTCTCCCACCCACTACCCGAATAACCCGAACCATCGCCCCGACATTCTCGACATCGCCTCACTCAAAACCGGGCCCCTAAATTTCCAAATAAACAACTTTCCTGCCGATCTCTCTTCTGACCACTCCCCCATCTTACTAGATCTTTTCCACAACGCATCCCAAATCGCCCCCCCCCAAAACTCTCTCACATCATCGATTGGGAAAAATTCGAAGATATCCTAAATTCCTCCCATCTCACTCCCCCAAATACCTACACAACTCATGGATTCTGAAATTTCAAAACTTACCGACACCATCTCCTCCGCAATTTCCGACTGCACCTCCGTCTTCACCCCCCCCCCCAAACCCCAAACATTATCTCCTCCAAAATATCCTCCGCGAAATTTCTCGTAAAAGGCACCTTCGTTCTAAATAGCAAAGAACCCGAGACCCCGCCCTAAAGACATGTCTTAACGCAATCTTCTCTCCTCCATCGGGAAAATGAATGGTTCAACTTCTAAATAATCTAAAACCATAAAATTCACCCCCTTACCACCTCATAACTCCTGATACATCCAACCCTCTGGTAGAAGCACAAGCTTGAGACAGAGTACCCCCTCCCCCCACACACAGCAATGCAATGCAATGCAAATATATCGTAAAATGTACTACTTGAATCACAATATTTTTATTATACAATTGAAATTGTACAATAGAATGTATTATTTGTATATAAAATAACCCCTTCCCTCACCATTTAATTCCACTACTAACTGTATTATTATTATAATACCTATGTACTTCAGTCATATAACAATTTATGATGATAAAACTAATTGCTTTTGAAATTTTTCAGTTAAATGAATTTTATATCATTTTAATTGGGTAATTATTATTATAAGTAATAATTTTATTTTAGGTTTCTAAACGCATAAGTTTAGTTTAGACAACCTTATATCTCCATTATATCCATCAATCCATCCGTCCGTTCTATCGATTAGTTTTCACATTATTTCTAGATAAATGATTTATTTGACATTCGACAGTCCTGCAATGAATCAATTATACCTATGTATAGTTATTAGGGAAACAAATACCGGGAAATCTAACACATTCGAAGAGATTGTTGTTTTTCCTTCAAATTCGTCGCCATAATTAACAATATCAATATTTATAATTTGTATTAATTTTATTGGTTTTAGGACTCCACTCATAATAGTATGATGGTTGACTACACCAAGTATAGTTGAATATAGGTACTAAGTAGGCAAAAGAGAAAAAGATAGTATAGAAGCATAGTAAGTGAATTGATTTTTTTAAAAATTGTAATGGAATTAAGTTTATTGTTAAAATACATTTAGAAATCAGAAATTTAGCACGCTTGTAGAATAAACTATGAAAACTTCTTTTAGAATAACATATAGAAAGAATTTTTTTGTTGAAAATTTTACTATTCTGAAAAAGGTTTTTCGAGAAAAAAAGTACCTACACACCTTCTACCTCTAATTGAATCTAAATGTATTACTTATACAAAATTAAATATAACCTACTTATATTTCTCAAAAACAGTTGCATATTTAGGTTAATTACCACGGTTGTTAAATTAAAATCAAATTAATGAATATAATAATATTTTATTAATAATTTGCATAAATGGTTAATTCAACGATAACATTTTCGGAATCATTATTTTTAATATTAGGTAGTTCATTTTTAAACAATTTTAAAAATAACTTACATAATATAAATTAAATGTTTATACGTCCAAACATGTTCACAACTTAAAGTAGGTATATACCTACCCCTATATTTTCAAATTATTATAATTTATTATACCTATCTATCGATGGTTATTCGGAGTTATTCATTACTCACTCAGAATTTATTATAAAAACTCTTTTTTATTTTATATTTAATATTTATTATTGAATGTATACCCAATGTCACTAGAAGAACATATTTGTATTATTATCAAAATGAACGATTGTAAACTGACTACAATCAATATTCATAATTAATGGTGGAAAGAGGAAGGGAAAAAGAGTCGGTAGGTACCCCGTATTTTATACAAATATTTTAATGGTACTCAAAAAATGGAAATAATCTCGAAAATTTCCCAATAATCTACATCAGTTCATAAAATGTTGATATTAGTGCACCGTGGAAGGGAGAGAAATTGGCAAATTCAAAATTTTATGAATGTCGTTGACAATAGAGCATTAAACATCTTAAACCTATTCGGGTAGTAAAAAAAAAACGAAATACCGGAGGTATGGTTAAGCTAGAAGAATGTGTGTAATGACAAGACAAACGGATACTGTTAAAGAATATATATTTATTCTCCATCTTGTGTGTTTCACAATATTATTATTGAATTAGTTAAAATAATGTATAATGAACAATTAATTTATCGTGGAATTTATTATTTATCTTTTAGTTTTAGTGACATTACACGATTTTATTTTTTGTATACAGATTATAGATATTATATGAATAATTATAATAATTACTGTAATATATTACGTTTATAGAAATATAAAATAGAGCAAAAAACCTTCAACCTCGACGTTATACGGACGGTAATAATTATTATTATAAATATCAGATTAAAAATATATACGGGTACGACTACTTATATTATTATGAGTTATTCAATTTCTATTACGTCAATCGCTAAAAACGTGAATATATCAATACAACGCGACATTAAAAATTACGAAATGATTATTTTTTATGTTTTAAAATGTACACTACCCTAATTTATAAAATACATAAACATTATTTCGTTTCTATTACAAAGATTTGCGTATCTTTTAAGAAAAACGTGACGATTCACGACTATATAGAGTAACATTTAAACGGTACGTAGGTAGGCGAAACTAATTTTCGCTTGCGGATTAATATAATAATATGATTTACAGAGATTTTTTTTTCTATAATAAAGAAATTGAATATTAATATAATTCAATATGTATACAAATCTGATATTATGACCTATACAGAAACACGAAATGATATTTTTAATAAAAATATTTTCTTAGTCAATTTTTAGGTTTATATTTTTTTTATTATTCCCAATAGGTACTTACGAATAAAATTATATTTTTACAAAAAAATAAAATGTAGTTTGGTTAAATTTGGGTAACATATTTTCAGTTTTTCAATTTACAATTTAAATTAGTATTTAATTTTAAAACAATAGCCGGGTGATAAATTATTGTAATTATTGCAACAAAATATAACATTTCTAATAAATTTTATCATTTCGCATATTGTATTATTATTCATTTTATAATAATATAAATAAATAAAAAAAATTCAGATACACATTGTAGGAAAATATATATAAATTTCGAGTAAAAAATGTTTGTTTAAGTTAAAAATCTTAAAAAAAAAAAAAATACTGCTACGATAACCATATAGTAAATTAAAGACGATTTTCGTTTTTATTTAGTCAAAGAATAAGTAGATTTTTTAAAAGATTAAAATAGTATAGTAAATTTTAAAGTGATTACTCCCGTGAAAATAGTTATTTCAAATAAACACTTGAAAACATATTAATATTGGAAGATGCGTAAAGTGTCGTTTTGTCTCATATATATCAGTTAACTAAGAGTAGTATAGAATATCGACAAATTTGGTAACACTTTTAAGTTTGAAGGCATTTTTCGGTATTAAATCATGAATATAAGATTGTACATACAATTTAAAAAGCTTTTTAGACCTTGTAATGTTTTCGTTTGTTCGTATAATTATTTATTTACCGGATTTGTTATAAGAAACATATACAAAATGTTATCCAAATTGATTATAATAAGGTTAAAAATAACAAAGGAAACAATTAATTTTGCTGTTACTTTAATTCGTGGTGCTTAGGTAGGTTTAATTCCCAGCTGTAGATTGAATTTAAAAAAAAACCCCTCCTATTCAGAATCATCGTTTAGTTGACCTCCAAAGGATTTAGAACGAAGGACAAAAAAATAAAAGTATCTAGAGAAGGTAGAAAAAAAAGTATTATTTTATCACAGTCCAAATATACAGTATGTCCTGAAATTCCCATATCACTTTTTAAAACTTGGTGTTGACCCTTTGGGCCTGGTACACACGTCCGTCATTTTGACGTGCAGCGCCACTGCATCATCGCAATTGCGATTTCCTTTACTCGTACACTAATCGACCGATACGCACGTATTTCCATCGCCGTGCGTTATCATCGACGAATTTTCCGTCAAGCACAGGTATGATATATCTTTATGTCACTAGTAAATTGATTATTAGCATGTGTAATAATACAGTGGCAACATACTGTTTTTATGTTTTAAATGTTTTCACAAGTACATTTATGTACTCGTACATACCAAATGCACAAGTCAATTTAGCGGTGGGACAAAACTTACGAATTCACTTTCTGATCGAAAATTTTCATTACTAGTGAAAACAATTCGGATACTGATATTGGTTCGATTTTAAAATATATGAATTCGCCGGTAACTTTATCTTGTAACGGTTGGAGCACATTTTCTATATTTAAAATAATTAATTAACATTTCGCAGTTAAAACGATACGAGATTTTGTAATTTTTCTGGTAAAAAAAAATACTAAAATAGGAAAAGTGATCCGATTTATGCAAAGTATACACTTATGGTTAATTTTAAACGGTTTACGAAATGAAAATGAGAGCGCTAAAAGAAACCAAATTTTTGCAGACGCTGAGGTCGATTTGGTCAAAAAAATGTATAAAGGCGTTCATGGTTTATATACATATATATATATATATATATAACTTTATGTCCAATTTAAAATTAATTAAAATATTGAGCACTAGTAATTGACCTACCATAATTCTAAAATAATTAATTGAAAAAAAAAAAATATATATATATATATATAATAAATACAAAAGTATAAAGTAATATAAATACTATCTCAACATTTTTAATAATCTAATTTCATCAAAAAAAAAAAAAAATAATTTAAACTTCCATTATGTTTCTATCGAAAAAAACCTGCATTAAAAAATATTGTTTTACTGCGGAGATATATACTTAAAAGGTGATACAGGACATATGAGACACACTATATATAAATATAACGATAACGGCCATAATGTTACGTAAAATAAATAATTAAAATGTAAAATAAAATATAGTTAATCTTTATAAATTATTACATTAAAATGCTTAATGTATACGACATTTAAGTATAGGAATAATGTATAAAGTACATTTTAAGTTTTCGTTAATTAAATAAATAATTATAGTAATACCTATAATAACAATAGTAAATAAAAATAAAAATATAATTTTAATATACGATACGATCGAACGGACTTAATATTTAATGCCATTCAAGGTTCAACTTTTTTACTTTGTCGGTTTCAAAAATCTTCTTAAGACTGATATATAATAATTTTAGTATCTATCATAACTTATATTGTATGGTTATATCATGGTACATCAGGGTTTTTATTAAAAGTGAGATTTAAAGACATAGTTAGTTAGATATCTATAGAATATCTATGGCCATATTATATAAATGTGTAACAAATTGGAATTGTATTCTTAACAGAATATTGTATAAAACATACATATAACATAATATAACAGTTTTTTTTAGCGGTTATTAGAAACAAAACATTTTGGTTTATATTTCAATTTTCTATATATTATATCGGTTTTATAAATGAGTTAATTATATGGTTCTGGTATTAAAATTACCAGTTTAACGAGTTTTTCAAAACCAATCCTAAGCCCTATGTTGTTTTCAAACCTATACCTATAAAATATACCAGTAATTGTTTATCGAATTAAATTTAATGTATACATTTTCTTAGTGCAGATTATTTTTACTGATAATGTGTACTGTAAAAAAATTATCTGGTCATTTCCATGACGATCAATATATTAATTTATCTTATATGTATTTACTTAACTATATATTTATAACAAATGTTTCTTAATAATCATTATTTTATTGTTATTAGTTCTTACTTTTCATGACAAATGCATTAATACAAATATATACATATGTTTATTCAAAAATGTCATAATAATAATAATATAATCCTAATACATGTGAATATTTATACCGAATTGCAGGCCTTATTCGTTCTTCAAACATAAAACTATTATAAAATCAATTTTATATTCGAAGTTTACCCTATAATTTAAAATCATTTAATTCAATACCTACATATTTATATTTTTTCTTAACGAAAGCTAAAAAGCTTTTTGAAAATAAATAAATAGTGTTAAAATATATAATTATATAGTATACTTAATAAATCCTTTTCTCACAACTCATTCAATTGTTTTATCAAAAAATTTTTATCTCATTAACTAACGAATTTCTGTAATTTTTTTTTAATTAACTTTTATTTTTAACGGAATTAATATTGTTTTCCAGTTTAAATTTAAACTTAATGAGTTAAAACTGTTTTGATTAACTGCTCGCATTATCTTTTAACTGAAAGCATTTAAGGAAACTAATTGGAGTTTAATTATTTTAAATTTACTTGAATATATCTTAACGTTTATAGAATCATTGATAAAATATTTTAAATTATATTTAAAAATACTTTATTTAAAAAATGTAATTAAATATAATTAAATAGTTGGTTTAAAACTATACTATAAAGTCTATAATATAATAATAATATATTCTTATCTAAATTACAAAGAAATGGTAAAAGTGTTTGCAGGGGCGTAACAAAGTAATTTTTTTTTTTTTTTGGGGGGGGCAGTGTCTTAATTTGGTAGATTGATTGAACTTTATTTTGTTGAGCAAAAAAATAAAGAACACACGTTTAATAATTTGGCCGACTGCAAGCTCATTTTCCCTAAAAATACTTCTTTCAAACGGTGAAAAAAAAAGTCATTAACTTATTTTTCTCTTTAAAAACCTTTGTACGAATAGCCGACTGACAGTACGATTTAGCCGACTGAAGGAATCTTGGGGGGGGGGGCAAATTTCCCCCTGCCCCGCCACTAGTTACGTCCCTGAGTGTTTGTCCCTACAATTCGCATCTAGAACGCTTCTGTGTATAAGTAGAAAGGAGGACGAAACACTAAAAATTAATATAGGCAGTTGTAAAAAATGGGGTTTGGTTAACATGCAATAAATTCGGAAAAGTCAAAAATGCCATCGAAGAGCAGCGCAATGGAATATTTAAAAAAATAATAATTCCTACCTGGAATTTCAAAGACCTGCTTTTATAAATATATAGGTCAAGTTTTAAAAAATAAAAGTCTTAAAACGCTAAGTTTTAGAACAGTGAGTATTAAAAAAAATATTTATACCTATCTATTATAATTTTTAAATATGATTAAATTTATGTGTATAATTTAATATTTTATTATAAATAAGACTCCACACCTATATTTTAGCCTTAATTTTTTTTTAACCTATTTTTTTAGTGCAATAAAATAAAGAAATATACCGTAAAATATATGCAAAAAAACAAATGTGGAATTTGAACGAATTTATTTGATAACTTTTTTAAATGATATAATTTTTGAGTTGAAATAACTAACAGTAAAATAATTACCAAACTATTAAAAAAAAAAAAAAAATTAATTCGAAAACATATACAAACATAATCTAAAAACTTTGATAGTTCATTCCTTTTTAGTGTAAATCAGATTTGTAATTGTACGTATACATATCATTATTGTAGCTTGCTCTATTACAATTTTGAGTTCTAGAAAAAAATATGTAAATGCTATAAATTTTGAGCTCTAATTAGTATTTTTTTGTTTACATGTATTATTTCCAAAGATGAAAAATATATTATTACAGTTAAAAAGTTAAAGTTATGTTAATAAATTTAAATTGTTTAACTTTTAAACAAAACTAGTAAATTGTATTACTATTAACTATAACGAACTAAACTGGTATACATTTCATTATATTAACTTGACTTTTTATAAATATTGATATTAATAAATAGGCACTTCATATATTAACAGAAAACTATGAACTAATTTAATTTATTTTAAGTCCAAAATCACAAAAAATAATACATTGTTAATTGCGCATATATATTTCAACAACTATGTTGTCGTTTCAACGCGAGCCAAAACAAAATGTACCTAATGTACTATTTTTAAATAATTAAAAGATATATATTCTAGTTTTTCTCAAAGAAAATAAAAATTATTTATATTTAACTAAGTTAAATCAATAATAATATTATCCAAATCAAAATTAAAATTCAATAATTTTAAATTATTTTATATTAAATCTTAACTTTTGAATTTAAGTCTATTGGGTTAATTTAACTTAACTAATTTTAGTTGTTTATTTATAAATAAATTAATGCATAAAAATTTAATTATTCTATAAAACGTATACATACTAACAAAAAAAAAAATAAAAAATCGTTCATAAGTCTGCAATCTTATTAATATATTAAAGACTCAATTCTTAAGCTACTAAAAAAACCGAGATTTGTGTAGTTTAATTACAAACATAAGATACAGAAAACGAAAAGGATAAAGATTTGATATCGGACAAAAAAAAAAAAGCTCGAGTTGAATTTTTAATAATAATACAACTGAACAGTATAATATTTTAAATAACTATACAGTAAAATCATTTTATTTAAAGACGGCAATGCTAAACAAACATCACATTAGATTCATATGAATAAAATTCTGAAAAATAACGTTATAATATCTATTGTCGGTTTTGCAAAATTGTTCAATGACAGACGAGAGATTCGTTTTTAATGTGTGCAGTTATAATCCAAAATTAGTAAAAGAAAGTAAAAAAAAAAAACGAAAGAAAAGAAAAGAAAATCACGATAAACGTTGTTTCCGCGCACTATAAAACGAAATTTGACCGGTATTTATTCGAACATGTTTTCATCAAAAAAACGCTCGATAAGTATACAGGGGGTCTATTCTCAAAAGTATGGAATTTGAAAAAAATTATTCGATTGTCACCATTCGATCGTAAATATTCATTCGATCAGAAATTTTCGATCAATCGTATTCTCAAACTTCTATGGAGTCCTGACAAATTGAATAAATTACTTTCGACATGGTTTTCGATTGTTGAACTAAATCATTGCTTTTTCCGTGACATTTTCAATTGTTATCAAATTGTATAGCGTTAATCACTTATTATTGAATGTTATCACTAATGACAATAATATAAATGAAATACTTATAAGTATCAAGTAATAATTACTTATTATATTAAGTACAAAAATGTTTAAATTTTAACTATATTAAAAGTATAGTGATATAAAAATATTAAATAATGAGTTCCATAATGAAGAGCGAGAAAAAAAACCTAAGAAACAACGAAAAGTGCATATTTTATAAAAATCTATCTTACTTATCTAGGTAGTTTAATTTTAAATTAAAAAGATTGAATATAGTTATTTCTACAATGTAGCTAATTTTTAAAAGTAATCTGAAACTAATTTCCCTTTAAAATATAACTTTTATTTTGAACGGATTTCGGGCATCGTGTTATTTATTAAAAATATATATATTCTCTTCATAGTTTCTTAGGTATAAGGAATCTACAAAATTAGAAACTATACTAACTATATATATACTATACATAGGTAATATGGGGAAAAAATGGTTTTTCGAAATTTTTAAAAACTTTTAGCATGTAGGTAACTTTGAAACTAAGAGAAATAGATGAAATATGTACGTAATTATTTTTATTTTTTTTTTTTTTTTCTGTATAGATAATATAATGAACAATATTTATTTATTTAAAACTATTTACCCCATCATATTTATTAAGTTTAAGCAATAATCACTGGAAAACGTATTATATTTATGATATTTTTTAAAATGTCATATTTTTTTTTATCCTATTTATTATTTTCATAGTATATGAAAAAAAGTCCTCGAAGAGGGGAGGCCGATCGTCAATCAAATCATTTCTCTTAAAGTTAAATAGGTACTATAACTATACAATTGAATAACTGTAGGTATAGGTACTTAGTACTTATCAATAAATGGATCTTGTTGTTGCAAAACTCGCCTTGGTTCGTTTTGAACATTCATAATATAATATATTTCAATATCATTTAGTTGATTATACGTATAATCATCTAAACCGTCATTAAACGCCATAATTATAATGTCATAACGAATTTATAATGATAATTGATAAAGACGATAGTGTCGAAAAACCCGTTTTCGATAGGTAATCCACTGCCGTTGCGTAAATTATCGAATACTATACTATTATATCGAACTATATAGCAGTGGAAAACGGTTTGAGAATAGCATTTTCGATGGAAATCGAAACCGAAGATATTTTCGATTGATTCTTGATCGAAAACCGTTTTCGATACCTTTGAGAATGGGCCCCCAGAAAAACTCTGCGAAAACACATCGGATGAAATGGTGTGTGCGTCCTAATATAAATAATATGCGTGTGCGTGTGTGTGTTGGGCGAACGTTAGAGAATTCCGAATTTACGCCGCGGTGGCCCACTGTACGAATGCGCGTTTTTAGAATAAAACGCCGAGTATACACCGTGCCCCATATATCCATCTATCTGCAGGGTATCGCTCCTCTCCATTTTCACCCTCTGTATACACCATATTCGTGTTGTTATCGTCGGGCCCGGTGTTGGAGACGAGAATTTTATTTATTTTTTTTTTTTTGTTTCTTGGCTCATAAAACCGGCTGGGACCGTGTTCAATATTCATTGTCGTCGCAGACACGCCACCGTTAAGCAAAATAAAAGATACCGAAACTATATTATGATATATTATTATTATTATTATTATTATTATTATTATTATTACACTATATATATATATTATATACTCGTATAAATCCCTACAGACATTTCAGTCGTTAAACTGAACAGTATTTTTCATGAGTAGGTATACCTACTGCACGATCGCAGTGAATGGATTACCGGTCATTCGGATTACCAAATCCGACTGGTCGGAAAATTAAAAATACAAATGTGCCAAATCATCGTCGTTTAATGAGGGAAATGGTGTGATTTTTTTTTTTTCTCTCAATATTACACCTCTCGCCAAAATGTGTGTCAGGGACCGCGAATATATAATAACATACAATACGCGATAATATGATTTCTCAGTCGTTGACCAAAATGTTTACAACCGAGTGTATAATATAGTAATTATTATAGTACATTTTTCAGTCAAATTATGATAAATAAATAATAAAAAAAAAAACCTCTAAGTAAACAATTCCTATATCGTTATTTTGACTAAAACATTAATCAAATGTTTTTTTTAAAAAGGGATTCGTTATATATATACAGTAAGTTCCCATTACGACGAACTCCAAGGGACCGAATTTTTTTTTTCGTTATAACGGAAATTTCGAATATGAAAAATTTAAAAACATTATGTAATTCAAATATGTACAAATATATAAATAATATAATAAATAAATAATTCAAATGTAAATAATTTGCAAAAAAAAAAAAAAATTACTTTATTATACATAATCGACAATTTTCTTTTAAACAAGGTTTGCTGTTTTAATAGAATAAGTAAATAATTTCGTAGTTGGTAAATGTTTGTAAAAATGAAGTCTGGTACATCACATTGTTATGTAATGAATATTCGCATTACTTCCAAACTTGATAAGGCTTCTGATGAAGTGACATTGGACACATCATCACCCATCACAGCTTCTTCATCTTCACTACTTTCATCGGTGGCCTCATATTTGCGGTCTTTATTGGATTGAATGATGTCTACTTCGGTTAGTTCATAACATGTTGAAACGTTGTCAAATGACCAACGTGTGAGCTTTATGAAGATCATCCTCATTTCCCAAACCCTTAACTGTGCATCGTTTAATTATACCACATAATTATATTTATAATATTATATATTAGAGTATTTAAACATAATTAAAACATATGCTTTTTAAATAATTTATTTATATTATCTATATATATATATATATATATATAACATGAGTATTACTGTTTGTAATAACCAAAATTATATATGACGATAAAACATGAAATTTTATAACATTTTACGTTCATTTTGTACTTATATACGTGTTGGCTGAAAACTTCTAGTCTATAGATCCATTATTTCCTCGATCGAACATACCGAAATAATACACGTTGAAAAATTTTAATAATTTTTAAAAAATGTGTGTGTACCGATTTTCGAAAATAAAAATGCATGTAACTAGAATTACATATTTTTAACATGACATAAAGTTTTCAAGTCCTAAAACCTTAAATTAATTCTTTTATGATGAAAAACTTCAATATTAAAAATTGCTATAAATATCCCAAAATCGGAAATAAAATTTCGAAACATTTTTACGTTAAGAGCTGTTAATGATGCACTTAAATTGACTAGAATTATCACAAATAATTGTTTTTTATTGTATCAATATATATATATCTATATATTTAATATATTTTTTTTAAAAATTATTTTTAGAATGCATTTAAACCTTTTTCAATCGTACATAATACATTTAGTATATACAACTTCCTAAAATCAAATGCACTTACATTTTCTTAAATGTTTTGGAAATTATGGATAGTTATGCAGTCATGTAGATATATTAAGTATACGTATATTGTCATATTACACATAGTACCTACTGCGCTTTATTATCAGAATAATTATTAACATATACTATAATGTTATAGTGATTAACCGATAATGTTGAACTTTTCATTTTATAATAAAAACTATACGCGTATATAATATAGTGTTAAACATTTTAATCATCAGCATTGAATGAATGTTAAAGACATCGAAATTAATTTAAACTTGAATTTTCAATATCCTGTAATTAGTACAAGTAGTAAAATTACGTTTACATGAAATTATACGTGTAGGTATGTGTAAAATAATTTTATATGAGATATATCATCCATAAGTATTTTAGAAAAAAAAATTTTAGACATAATAATATATGCATATCAATCATTTAAAATTATACTAGTATTTTATTATTTTTCAAATTTCATAGATATACTAAACACTATAGATACTTATATAAATCTCAAAATGGTCAAATATTAAAAATCGTTTTTTTTTTTTCATACTTCACATAGTCTGCAGTATAGTTACACATCACAGTATATGATAAAATTTACGTATATGTGTGTATTTCCCACGGTAGAGTACAAAAACCTAGAAACACCGGAAGTACCTACCATAAAACATAATATGTAAAAATGAAAAAAAAAGAAATATTTTTTGTGATGGTTTTTATTGTACATATAATAATAATATATTACTTGTAAATGTATATATATATATATATAAAAAATACTATTTGAGTTTTGGAAAAAAAAACTCCAGAAACCGGTGGTAGATATGTTGGTATACCCATATATATATATATTTTACCCTTATCGGTCCTAGGGCAGGATACTGGATAGTGTAGTATTATTAATAATAATTTCAACATTAAGACATAATTAATAATTACGTTTGAAAAACAATTCCGAAGAAATTCAACAAATAAATTTAGTGTAACCCAATTAATTAATTGAATAGAATACTTAATAAGTACCTACAATAATTGAAAATAATAGAAAATTATAATATTATAAATCCGAATAATATTATATATTTTTCACATTATATCAATATCAAATCCCCATAAAGTCATTATATTTATAATTATAGCAAAATGGATAAAATCAGTTTCATTAGTACATCATCGTTTTATACGGAAATAATAAATATCAAATAAATAAATAAATTGTGATATTTGTATAATGTTTATTTTTGTACGCATAAATATCTCAAAAGTGTGGTGAAAAATATATTGTTCATGATATTCTATACCTAACATAATAAATATTTCATTCAAATTTCCAGTCTGTATAATATATAGTAGGTGTATTATGATTTTACGAATTATATAAAAATAACAAACATTTTTATCGGCAAACATAATATTTTCAGACAATTGTCCATTTTTTCGATAATGTTCCTTTACGTTCCGGGAAAACCACGGGTAAAATAAAAATAAAATTAACTGTTTAAAATGTACGAACTAGATGAAATTGAAGTCTGAAAAGTAGTCCTCAGACTGGCTAAAAGAACAATGAAATGTAAATATCATTGAAGAATAATAAGATACTTTAAATTAACTATATTTCAGTTTGAAATACGCTTGAAATGAAGGAGATACAATATACGCAGTAACGATATGATGATGATCGGGACTACGAATATCTCGATATAATTCCATTATATAATCGTCCAATACAGGCATTTAAATGATCATATTTCTGCGACAAAACCGATTTGAAATTTTAGAGTAGTGCAGTTTTATCTACATCCAATATCGTCGTTCCGAATTAAACGGTTTGACACAGTTTAAATAATACGAATACAACGACTATTACGTGCACATTTAACCCTAGAAACATTTTATAAACACGACAAAAACATCGTTACGACAACAGCTTGCGCATAAAGTTAATAATACCAGTGTTACCTCGCGTTTATGAATTCCAAAATATGTTTCATTTTTTTTCTTCGACCGAATCTTTTTTCGTCGAATAAAAGAAAAAAGGAAAAAAAAAACAAAGTACCTACGTGTAGGAAACATGTGGTGCGGATACGACCGACTGCTCCAATGTGTGGGAAACAAATGGGCGTCACGTGAGAGAAAAACGAACCCGCGGATTTCGGTTACGGTTATCTATCTAGAAGCGATAAGATTCATTCACTAACGATATTGATATATTGGTAAAATATCCAATGTAACAACGACGTCGTTATTATTTATCAACTCCGATGTATATTTTTAAAAACCTAAAAATTATTTATAATAATTTCCATGCATAATCATACCGTTTATACAATAATTCAAAGTTTTTATTCATTATAGTTAGTAATGTGCGAATTTCGCACATAAAAAAGTATTCGTACGTTTACCTCGTTTCGATTAATATTAAATGTATAAAAATATACAGCTTTAGTAAATGAGCTAGGTATATATAGGTATGTGTAAAAACTATACAACAAAATTATTATATTTTATGTTGAAAAATAATGATAATATTTTTCAGTCTACATGTATATATATGACGACATAAATGATGTATATACGTATACGATATACATGTATATATATATATATATATATATATATATACAACATGTCATATTCGTGTCATAAAAAAGATCAAATCTGTTTAAAAAAACCAACGTTTGTTATACGAATTTGGTGAGAAAAAATGTAATTTTTTTACAAGTCATAGTTGTCTACATAAATAGTACTTTATTATGATATTTCCTGTTGTATTATTATTTAATAATGATTTTTAAAATAAATATATTGTGCTATATAATTTTCAAAACAAATAATCTATAAAAAGCCATAGAATTTCAAAATAATAATAATCCATAAAAACTTGTCTGTATATTAATATTCTACAGTAATTGACAGTAATTAAATGAAAAAATCAACCCAAATAAGTAACTTCCATTAATGAACTCGATATGCCTTCAGTTAAACTTTAATAGTCAACAAAAAATAATTTTTAACTCGATATGTTTTAATATATTTTCCAACTCAAAAATATAATAACTGATTTTCCACTAGTAAATTAGAAACGGATCTTTAAAACTAATCAATAAAATGTAATAGATTTTCCCACATCTTGATTTTTTAAATATATTACAATCATCTATTTATTAATTGTTATTTTTGTATTATAATTAAAAATGTATATAACAAACTTACGAAAACCGTGTCTTTTTTGTGTAATACATTTTCCAAGTAAATGAACAATAAATTATTAACTATAATTTTTTAGTAAATCTCATTATAATTATAGTTCTCCCTATAGTTAGTATAAATTATAATAAATTTTGCTGTTTTTAAAGTAGAATTAACTATACTGATTACTGATTAAATCCATCAATCCGGATTTAGGATCCAATCCGTCGATTCGGATTGTAAATATAATCCGTCAATTCGGATTGAAAATCTCATATAAATTTCGGATCTAATCCGTCAATCCAGATTGCAAATATAATCCGGATTGTGGAAATAATCCGTCGATCCGGATTGTAAATGTAATCAGGATTTCAGATCCAATCCGTCAATATAATAGTCGACTTATAGGAAAGTTAAATACAATTAAAATGGTCAACGTGTATTTCGATCGTGTGTAATTCGTTAATCCGGATTGCTGTTGTAATCCTGATTGTAATTGAAATCCGGATTAAACGGATTATAGCATATTTATGAATCCGGATCGATCCGGATTAGTTATCCGGAAATGGATTGAACCGGATTAGGTGCTCAGCACTAGTCGCTACCGCCGTATCGCTGGAGGGAGCACGCGGGAGTGTCGACGGCCGGACCGGTCGAGTCGCCAGCCGGACGCTTCGCTTCACGCACCGGCCGAGCACCATCGGGTCTCGGCTCGGATCATCGCTCTAAATATTTTTCATTCGTTATTTTATATTATTTTTTATTTTACCATTTTTCATTTCCGCCACACGTATGCATCGCGTACGTGTACACATATATGCATATATATATACGCATGTATGCATACATCCATACGTGTGTCATACCATGTGCTGTTTTCTAAATAAAATGGCCTCGGGCATTTCACCTGTAAACATAGTCTTTTGCATATATATATATATATATATATATATAGGTCTTTAACTATTCCAAGCCTATATTCCTCTAGCAAATCAAATTCATCTGCAGTTCGCAATCTACAACTCCAACTCAATCGCCTCCAACCCTGGTTTGACCAGTGGAGGATCTCAATAAACCCAAACAAAACATCCGCAATACACT
>JAIPRL010006111.1:0-28889 GCA_025469235.1 Pemphigus obesinymphae | reverse complement strand
AATAAAAAAAAAATCTATGTAAAAAAAAAAAAAAAAAAAAACAGGAAAAAAGCGTATAAAGATAATTCAATAGGTAAAACACGAGACTGTAAACGTCCACAATGATAACAATAATAACAATGAATTATCAATAGCAATTTTTATCGTTATTCTAAAAAAAAAAAAAAAAATTTACTTGACCGGATAAGCGTTGCAGTTATACGTGTTAGGAAATATTTTAGATCATATCCGAGAACGTTGAATTGAAATATTTTCGAGAAACGTATCGATTAAAAAATTTTTTTTAAACATAACGACGAAAACTTTGTTACGGATTTAACCGAACGCATCCGCGCAGAACTAGAAGAAAAACACGTTACAATATAACACTATGATATAACATAATGTACCATATATAATCACGTGTTTTGTATTTCCTGCAGTAGAATTTCTGTGGAGGACCGAGAAAAAAAAATCAAAGATGTGCGAATTTAACGACGGGACAGGTATGTGCAGCCGGCTTTCGGGTTTTCGAACGGTTGAAAGTTGAAACGTTAACCTGACATTTACCTGACGTTAACCTGGTCGACGAGCTTTGTTTTCGACACGTACACGCCGTCAACTCGCTCGACGACTTCGTATATTGCATAAATGGTCAAACCGTGAACGGCATAATTCGGCTTTTCGACTCGACCGCACATTACTATAGTCCGTCGTTTGAGAAAGTAACGGAAAACGAAAAAAAAAAAAAAACAAAAAAGAACAGTACGCCATCACCGCGAAGTGGACGGAAGCATATAAATATAGCACCGCCGACACATCAATAGTACGTGTCCGCGTCGTTGTACACGTCGGCCGAGTCGTACAGGGCGCCGTACTCGGGTTCCGCCTCGTCCGTCTCGTAACCGGCGTGCGTGCCGCCTTCCTCCGGGTCGTCGTACGCCTCGACGCTGTCGTACTCGGACGCCTCCGCCTTGACGGCCAGCGGGTCGTACTTCTTGGGCTTGCTGTTGCCGTGCGAGTCGTACACGTACCGCTTGGTCGGCTTGCCGTCCTTGTCCTCAAAGTGCCACGACGAGTACTTGGGGTTGGACCGGCCGTTGTCGTCGTACGAGGACGTCTCGTGGTACGCGCCGTCGCCGCCGTCACCGCCCTGGCTGCCGAACGACACCTGCGTGCCGAACCCGTAGCTGTCCGCGTCCCCGCCGCCGTACGTGTCCTGCTCGTCGTAGCCCTTGTCGCCCTTGGTCGAACCGGTCCGCACGAACCCGTCCACGTCCATCGCCTTGCCCGCGTACTTTTTCGACTCGGCCGCAACCGGTTCGGCGGCCAAACCGGCCACCGGTGGCGCGGCGCTCGTGCCGACGGCCGCCGCCGCGTCTTTCCCGGTGGACGCCGCACCGACCGCCGTCGTCAGCATCACCGCCACGACCGCCATCGTCGCCGTCGTCATCGTCCTGGTCGCGCTGTGTTCCCGGTGGTAGTAGTGCATGGCCAACTGGTTGCCGGTGCAATGATCGTACCGGTGGCCCGGCCGACCGGTTAAATAAGAAACCGGCGCGGGGCGTTCGTAGCCCCCACCTTCGCCACCGCCGCCGCCGCGACACGCGGACCGCGACGGAGACGCGTGTTGTCTTCGGAAGGTCGCGCGCGCCCGCTCTCCTATTTTCCGACGATAATATAATAATATGTCGCAAACGGTCGCGGGACCGTTTAATCGCGGCCACCGCCACGACCGATTGTCGCGTTTTTTTTTTCTGTGTAATTGTGAGGCGCCCGACGTTTACGCGGTCCAACGGTTGACCGAACTCGGCTTGGCCTCCGTTTTCGGCCGTACGCGTATTGCGTCATTTTTCCCGGGGGAGGACGACGGCCCCGTGTCCTCGACGATTCGACGACGACCCTCGCGGCCGACGCTTCTCCCCGCCGAGTGTGTCACTGGCCGTGTTCCCCCCCCCCCACAAACGGGTAAACGACGAATCGCATACACCGTTGTCCGCGTAAGACACCCGGCAGTTGCGAAATACCGTTTCCACCGTGAAAGTCCCGCGCGTGCGAAATCGCTTATTTATTATTATTATTATTATTATTATTATCATGCCATGTCGGTCGGTTTTATTATTTTTCCATCACGTCGATTAATACTGTGTGTTTGGTATTATCTGTAGACTGCATTATTACAATGTCCGTGTATTCCGTCGCTATAATCGTGCCGGGCCTGCACACCATCCGTAAGCTGATAATACGAAACACATTGATATAATAAAAATACCGTTGGCCACACCGTCCGTCGGTCCGTCAACCGCATACTGCCGCAACACGTTGTTATTGTTAGCCGTAACCGTAAGCCGTAACATGTTTTATTATTATCGAAGCACGTTGTTTTAATGATATAACAGCTTGTTCCACGTAATTTCTTGTCACTCGTACATTTTTATATTTGTATTTGTTATTGATCTTTTTAAATTACAAATTTCTAAAAAAATTACAAAGATCTATTCATTTTTATATAAAAAAAACAACCTAACCCAATTTAAAACACTATGTTTTATCAAAATATTTTAGACTTTGAAAAAATTATAAAATATTCGAGTACGCTCGTTTAAATACAGATTTAATCAGTTACCCAAATATAATATTAATTAATCATAATCGATTCATAAAATATAGGGAAACAATTATATAAAAAATATTATATATTTTTATTATATGACCGATATGTGACGGATATAAATAATGAACCGTGTGGCCAAGCGTACCGTCGTACCCGGTGAAAACGGTCCGGTTCTTAACCAGGGCCATCCCGAGGGAGGCTATGGGGGGTGTCTCACCTCCTCACCTCGGAAAGTAGTCGGTAAAATTAAGTTTAGTCGACAAATAGTAGAAAAAGTCGATGCCTTATTTTATTTTATTTTTTTGATTATTTACGTTTATGAAGTATTTTAGAATTTTAAGTCGCAAATTATTAAGATTGTAGTCGGAAAAATGGGAAAAAAGTTGATTAATTTTTTTGCTTATTATTTTATGTTTTTAAGAAAAGTATTATATAATTTTTTTTTACATTTGCACCCCTCCTCCCAAAAAAAAAAAAATATATATATATAATATATTTCTTCGGAACAGTCCTGTTCTTAATTGTTTTTAATGGTTCAGTTTAACGGACACTGTGGCCAAGCACAAGAATTGAAAAAAGGTGGTCGGCAAATTTACAGGAAGACCCCAACTCGTATGTTTGAGAAGACGCTATATACCCACATTTTCTGTCACATAATTAATAATATAGTAAAACTATATAATGCAGAATTTAAATTATGCCATTCGGGTTAATTTTAAAGTGAAACATCTTTTATTTAATGAGAAGAATAATTTCAAGTAAACCTCGTAGGCTTTTTGTAAAATATTGTCTGAAAAAGAACTTACGATATTTTTAGTTTTTGGTATTTTTAAATATTTTTAACTCTTTTGTCAAACGATATTTTACAAAAATCTTATAAAGTTCACTTAAAAATATTCCTCCCTTTAAATTTAGAAATAATTATGTAAACTCTTAATTTAACCAAAACGCCAAAATTTCAATTCTACGTAGTGAGATTTTGCTTCATTATCTGTTAGATAAACAGAGACAACTTGATTTTAAATTCAATACTACGAACCCGAGTGGGATTTATGGCTTGGGCACCCCGGGTACAAATTTCGGTGCCTCCTCAAAACAAATAAAAAAATCGTTTCGAAAACAATAGATAATGAGCAAAAAAAGGTTGTCAAATGGTCTCAGGAAAATAAGAAAAAAAAAATTGTATTGTAAATTGAATTGCTCGGTGCGAAATTCGATCAGATCTATTTTTTTTAAATGTTAAGAAATTTATAAAAATGTTTTAGAAGAAAAAACACAGGATTTATTTTTTAGGAAACTTAGTTATTAGATAAAAAAAAAAAAGGTAAATTGTTAATATTTATAAAAAAAAAAAAAATAAGTGGTATTTTTGGAATAAGTGTTTAAAAAAAAAGATGGTAGAAATATCCGTTTTTTGTATCGAAAAAAAATTCTCTCATAGTGAACTCTTCAACGTATATATTTCCGTTCATATTAGTTGGATTTGACTATTCTTGTACCAAAAAATGCGTAATAAGTGGTTTTATTCATTCAACTCCAAAACTAAAATTTAGTGAAAATTGGAGTTGACCGGTTTTTGCACCGAGTCCTTCAATTTATTTCGCCACTGCACTGCAAATTGCAATGTAATTTTAATACATTTTTATATTTTTCAAAGAAAATATTAAATTAATTAATATATAGGTATATAACTGACTTAGAGGGGGTGCCTCAGAACAAAAATTAGCCATGGGTCTCGTCAATATTTGCCGACTAAACGACCGTTAGATCCGCCACTGGCTCAAACGATCTTTAACAATGTTATAAACTAATCGAGGTAAAAACCGGTTCTGGAACCAGTTATTGAACCAAAACCCGGTGATTTAATACTATTCCAAGGGATAGCGACCGTTTCGGTCATTCCGTCATATCCGTATTCGGTCAGTAAATCATTTTCGTTACCGATACCCCATCTACAGTTCATAACTATTGTATAATGTATATTATATTATACTCATTATATAGTACACAATATATTATGCATCATAACCAGGGCTCGTAAATTCATGCACTAAAAAACGCATATATATCTAAGCATATACAATAATGCACTAAGATCTGGCAAAATGTGCACTAGAAAGTTTAGAAATATGCATTTATATGCACTAAAAAATATTTTTAAATATATGAAACCTAACACCTATAATATATCAGTTTACATAATTTTATAATTTACTGCAGTCAAGTCGTCGGTCCCATTCTCTGGTCCTGTTCACTCGAAGAACCCTCCTAAAAGAACACGAACCTTCATTATTAAAATGAAACGATTCGATTCATATTAAGCTCATACTCCCCCCCCCCCTTATAATTTTTTTTTTGTATAGGGATAGAAGTATTAATTTATTTAAATTATATGCATTTATTTTTATGCGAATGAGATAAAAACCCGTGAATTATAACATATTAGTGAAATTAACTTAAAATTTCGATTTGAATATTATTGTGTAATTAAAACTAAAACATTATTTCAATGTTCAAAAATCATAAAAAAAAGATTTTCATTTGGCTGTATATTACATAGAAGCATTTATTTAGTCAATAATGTCTTAATTACCAATAAAATTTACTGAGTAGATGCAAATTGTGTAAAAAAAGGGTAAGTAGATAGCCGGTTATAGTGTTAGAGTTAAAGCATTAATTTATCAGTCAATATATTATAAAATGTGTGGCAACACACAATCAACCAACTGGTGTTGAAAATTACAAAATCATGTCTAGGAAACTTACCATATTGAATGGTTTAAATTTACCAAACTATAATATTTTAAAATTCTAATTGTACTCCGGACAAATTTACCTAAATTTTACGTATAAAATGAATTCACATAATATTCTGTGTAAATTTAAGTATCACTATAAGACACATAGAAATTTATATAAATATAATTTATCTAAACGAGAGGATAACAAATTTACATATTTTTTACGTGCAAAATTAATATTCACATTAATATTACGTGTAAATTTACATATTATTACTAGTTGAAATTTACACGTAAATTCGTATAAACATAATTTACCAAGGTGCTCAGGACAAATTTATCCACATTTTATGTGCAAAATGAATTCACATTTGAATTATCTGTAAATTTATATAACATAACTAGTTGAAATTTAACAAAATTTTTTACAATATAGTTTTAAATCCGTGTTAACGCACTAATGTGTTTATTTTTTAAATCAACTGTTCATTTGACGTGAGCAATAAAATCTTCATACGTATAGCTGAATTGATTTATTATACGAAATTTAATATGAAAACGAAAAGTACCTGCTATACGAGTATATAGACGTTTCGTAAGTAAAATCTAAGAATTCTCGCCCAATTATCGGAAAAATTGTAAGGCAGATAAAAAAAATTGTGAAATGAATCATGAATTTTTTATATTGAATATTATTTTCAAAATACGATACTTTAAAGTTTAATATAACAACAAAGTAGGTGGAGCGAAACAAATATTCAATTGCTCTTTCTCAATATCCGGTCTCGTTTTGTTCTTTTTTGAAATTCATATACCTACCTACACTCAATTGATCTCGCAGTTATACGTAGATAATAATAAATTGAATATTTTAAATAATATATAGGTAGTGTCAGTGATGGATCCAGAGGAGCAAAGTACTCCCCCCACCCAATCGCTTTTTAATTGGATTTTATAATATTTGGCCTAATTTGTATTTTATAATAAATACAGTGGCGTATTTACAGAGATATAATAGATACTTCCCCTCTTAGTATTTTTTTTTTTTTTTTTTAAAAAAAAAAATTACAATATTAAAATACCGATATCTGTCCCATCAAAAACCTAAAAATCTAATTTTTCCAAACAATTTCATTACACATTATGAAAGGTATTGTTCCGTGAATATGCGATATAAAAAAGTACAAAAAATGTACCTTTTATGGGAAAAATTCTGGAATTTCTTATTTTTAATATTTTTTAAATTTGTTTTGATCAATGAAAAACATACGTTATTAGAGTGAAAAATAAGATAGGTATAACTTATTAGTTATTTATTAGATATTTTATAAACAAGATAATAAAATAGTTATTGATATAGGTATTAATTTTAAGGCATTATCATGTATTCAAAATTATAATTTTAAATTCTATGCATAGCAAAGGATCTCTTGGCTTTTTTAACAACAGAAGACTAATTCATCCAATCGCTACATCTATAGGTATACATACTTATTTTCTAGTGTGTGATCGGCAAGGTTTAGAGAGGATAAATGATATATCTATTTTTTCGATAAAAAAAAAAGTATCAAAAGTATACCGATCAAATAATATAACGAACAACTGATTATTTGCTCGTAATTCTGAAAATAGTGCTTTTAAAAACTTGAAATTTTTACAGTCTTTTATTATAATTATAAATATTTTATATACTTTTTTATTGTATTTTTTTAAATTTGTTTTACAATAACAATTATGTATATAATAGCTCTTATAATCATTTTAACAAAATAAATGATTTATTATTGCTTTAAAATTATATTCATCTGTGATCCAACTCCAGTATACCTACCATTTGAGGAACGAAGTTTTTCGATCTTTTAATTTTTTTATTGAATTTCAAGTTTTAATGTCAGATAAGTTTCTAGTTACGAAATTATCTGAAATGTTAAACCATTTTCTCTTAAATCATTTAAGTAAAAAGATAAAGACCAATGAGACAAATTTCACACTTTTTTTTAAAAAAAATTTAAGTTAGAATAATATCTAATATTAAAATAAGTCTACAGCCAAAAAAGTATGAAACTTTTTCCAAATTTTCTTTTAGTTACCTACAACACATGTCGTTCAAATGTAATATTTTCATTAATGTATTCAACTTTGAGCTTAGATCGCCATTTGATAATATGGATTATATAAATTCAAATGTTGTAGATATCGTTTTAAGGACATTTAGAATACAATTTGGAGCAGCGTTATTAAAAAAATAAAATAATATAGCCACCTTTAAATAAGTGCATCCCCATAATGTATAATATATTAATAAAATATCTATACAAGGCATAATATTAGAATTTGGGTGCTCCTTAATAATTAGAATTTGTATTAAGCTAAATTCATATAAAACAATTTAAATTTGAAAAAGCACTGGTGCCCCTAAAAAATAAAGACCCACCTCAAGAAAATACTAAACACACCACTGATCTAAAATAACCGAATAATATCTTTTAATGTCTAATGAAATTGTGCATGCCTTTACCATCCCTGGTCCAAAAATTTGGTTCTAAAACCACCGCCGAATTAATTCCGTATTGTTATTAAATACAATGTTTAATTATTATAATTCTCATCTCAAATTGTACTCACGGATATTCGGATTGTAGGATAGTAATTGACAGATCTTGTTGTTCACCGCGTTTCACTATTATTCTGTTTAATTTCAAATTACTAAATTCAATCATACACTCGTTTTTTTTTTTTTTTTACCGAAACTTAATTTGTTATAGTATATTTAAAACTCTAGATAATATATTCGATTATGTAAATTAGTACAGCGAGAATCCATTAAATATTAGTATGCAAGTCTCGGACTCTCAAACTGGGGTACCTATACACAGCGATGGCGGTTGTACAAGTGGGAGAGTGAATCTACCATCAAATAATATTGTCTATCAATTTTCGTCTAAGTACGCCTGGATATATACGATGGCTATTGTTTATTTTTTTACATTGTTTTTTTTTTTTGTCCAAGATTTGATTTATACAATGTATTCATCAAATTGTATTGTTTTGTATTGTACAATTAACCAGACAAAGCCATGGCCCCCAAAAGTACTAAAACAATAAAACAAATTGTACGAGATGCATAATAAGCAAAAAAAAAAAAAAAAAAGTCATCAACTCAAAATTAACACCCCCCCGGAAAACAAAAAGAGCCGCAACTGAACTAAAGGTTTTTCATTAATTTTCCAGACCAAAAAGGGGCAAAATCGCTGCAATTATAATGCAGTTCATCGTGTATTAAGTATTACCGACACTTATACTATATATTATATACGTCCTAATACAGTATAGGTATATAAAAGTGTCGGAAGCGGTGCTTTTTTAAAAGGGTGCGAATTTGTTCGCAAATTAGTTATGCCATTACTCACACGTCCATTCACTGAACTGTATAGATACATACGCATTGCTTAAAAACCATAATTAGTTCAATATTATTATGTCTATTGGAATAATTTTGAAATTTTATCACCGTAACTATATATATTGTTGAGACACAGATCGATTGGATTCTTACGAAAAATCTGTGTAAGATATATTACAATAATTATACAGATATATAATGAGAATGATTCGTGAAATCGAATAAAAACACAATATATATTAGTACAGTATATAATATATAGTATAATATCACTATAGTATCATAACAATAAAACTATAAAATTTATCAACGCTTTATAAACGTTTTAAAAATATTAGATTTTTATATAATACCTATATACGTGGTAAATATTGGATTTTACGTTATTTTGAAACAGTCGACTAAACATAATATTGTGAAGGACGTATAAAAAAACTTTTCAATGAAATATATTTTTTTTTTTTTTTTTTTTTTTTTATCGTAACACATTTAATACACACTAGTTTTGAACGAACGTACGATAAATTAAAAAATATATTTGAACAGTTCATATACCGTTCTTCCACACGTCACAAGTCTTAGGTGTGGTTCACATATTTTTAGGCCCCACCCATTTCCCCTCTTTCCTAGAGCCAACACTGCACACGTCCACCTATAAATGAATAGGATATACAATAAACGCGTTATTCTGTGGCTCTTATTATTTTGTTTTTACTAAACAAAGTTTTGTTTTTTATTGGTTTTGTATTAGAAATATCTGCGGAAAAATGATTTGTGGTCACTTTATATTGGTATTTTAGTTTTAGGTTATATATTAGTTAAGTCATATGGTCACGGACACGTGCACATGAAACCAAAACGTAGTTATTATGATAAATGATGGGATTTCTCGTTCAACTACACCGAAAGTAAATGAAAATCGAACCATTTTATCATAATATGATTAAATATTATTAAAAATAAAACGTTACTATTTGTAATGGTGTGTCGTTGTTAAGCGAATCATATTGCGTTTCTAGATAATAATATTATTTAAACATCGTATAATACGTATATTGTATTATGTTATGCAATGCAATTTAATTTATCTATCCATTAAAAAAAAAAAAAAAAAAAAATACTTCGTGAAATATATCCTAAATTCATATATTTATTTATCCGTTAGGTATAAATTATAATAAATTAAAATTTACCTAGATATACCATACCAATATGATGTTTAAGTTTAACAAACTTATTAGGTACCAACCTAGTCCCTTTAATAATTTATAGATTATAAACAGTATACAACTAAATCAATAATTGTCTACGTTTATAATACATAATGATATATCATAAGTGCATGAGCTGTGATTTAAATTTATCATAAAATACCTGTAATCGTTCGGAAATGTATGTAATAATAAAAAATAATTATATACGAGTAGGTACATACAAAAGTTGTGATATCAATAATGTTAATATTTCGAATCATATGAACTGTTATTATAATATACATTTAATTTAGATTATTTTGTGACTTGCACTAACGAAATTTTAGAATTATAAATACCTACTATAGGTACTATAATACATTATAATATAAATATAATGCATTATATTATATACCTTGCTAAAATATTGTTAATTCTTACAAATATTTTCATTTGAAATATTAATATTAGACATTGCACTAAAATTAAATCTATTTATTCTAATCATGTACAATAATATTGCGAACTATGCGATACAAATTATGAATTTGGATTTTCGAAGACAATAATAATATTATATACTATAATATTGCTGATCATTTTTTCAGGGATTTTCAAGTCATATAAATCAAATCGATCGAGATACTATTGGAATTAAATGTAAGAATGAAAAAAAATGTTCCATTATAATATCGTATGTATAATGTACATCCTTTAATAATAATAACTCTTAACATTAACTTGTTAAAAAGTTAATACTTTTTAGATTCTGATGAAACTATTGGTTATTTTAGAATGAAGTTTTGAAAAAAAATTCTTTCCCGGGAACATTTATTTGACCAGAAGGAGTTTTGAAGTTGCATGTTAACGATAGCAAATTGGTTCTAGTTAGTACTTTTAAGAGGTCGTTTTTTGATTTTCTCAATAGCTTCTTGCGTAAATATAAAGAAAAATTATCTATTATATGGTATATGCAGTATTTTTAAAATGTAAGGGAAATAACAAAATGATCGCAATAAATAAAATTGTCACAACAACCAATTTTTTTTTCCAATGATTTGGTCAATGGTCATATTTTATTAAAATAACATTAAAAATATATTCTAAATTCATATACCAAACTTCATTCAGAATTATTTCATTGAATGCAATGATTTATTATTTCTTTAAAATGCAATACATCAATCAAGAATATTCTGTCCGTTAAGCGAAGTGCTTCCCACCCCTACTGACACTCAATGAATAAAGTAATAATGCTACTGATCGGGATTTTTTACTTTTTAAATTAACTAATTTAAATTACCTTAACTACTAACTAACTAACTAACTAACTAACTAGATTAAAATCTCAGCATATTTACCTACTTGTCTATTTTTATAGTTAATTATAAATAAAAAAAAATATAAGTTAATAGTGTGCGAACAATTATCCAATTATCGCAAGTTTTTTAAATACATTTATACCAAAATCAAGTACCTATATTATTAAAAATTAATTTTTATATTTATTTAAGGTTTAATACATGCGTTAAATAAATCTTCATAGCTATTATTAATAATATTGAATTAACTTTTATGAAACTGAGATGATTTACTATTTTTATCTTAAAATAACGAGTTAAAACTACTGTTTGATAACTATTCACTTTTAATGAAAAAATTTAAGCCAATTTATATGAAATTAACATTATTTTTTACTCCTAAAATGGTCACGGAAAAAAATATTTTAATAATTAACTGAAACAAACTGGACAAAGATTTTTCGTTTTCTAAATAAATTAAACTATAAATTCTTTCTGACATGCTTCGTAATTTTCCAATATATTTTTACTGATTTCACTAAAATATTTTTCAAGGTAATGCATTTAATTTGAAAAATACAAGTGGTGTATGGGGGGGGGGGAGATGGGTAACAATGTCTGCAATGAAATATAATGATTCGAGTTTAATCATTATGTCATTCCCAATTAAAATTGAACGTTTTAGTTTTAGAACTACACGTTAATACGTTAACTTATTACGAGCCCTGCGAAATATATTCTTAAAGTTTGTCTTTGTCGAGGACTTTAAGATCATAATATGTAGTTCTAACATAATTATCATAGTTGAACGCGTAATAGGGTATGGCAGTATAGCATACATATTAGTGGTACGCCTTACTCCAGACAGAGTTTGAAATGCGTCGAGTTGATTGTGTTATCACCGAGAACTAATTGGGATTTACCATGCTTGTTTTGGTCGTGTAACGTTCAATTTATTTACGATTTAGTGGTCGAAGGACGACGGGGTGGGATGAAATAGCATGTACGTGACCGTAAATGTACGTGTTTTGGTCCAAGTTGGTATATACGTATTAAGTTATTGTAATTATTAATCTAAATACATACATAGGTTTAAGTAAATATGTACAATGTACATATTTGGTTAAATTATAATATTATGAATATTTTATTTTGTGCACACCTAATAACAAATCTAGTATAAAATACTTGGTTTTAAATCGAGCATAAAATTATCGGTTTTTCGTTTTAAAACCTGTGGAACCAATAGAGACAGATACATCAGTAAACACAAGTCATGATCGTGACGATTTATTGAATACGAAATAATTAAAAAGTGAGTTTATTAGAGTAGTGGGAAGACGTGATAGATCCTTTGGAGACTAAGTAAGGAAACTTAATGAAGTTATAACAACAGGTGTGTGTGGGTAAAAAATGGAGTACCATATAGTTGGAGTCGGAGGCTAGATCGGTAAATAATAAGATTATATGTTAATAGATAACGGACATTTGATATTTATGGATGTAAATAATATTATATATACTAGCTTGAGTGCAACACCTTTCGGAAGTAGTTCCTTGTAAGTGAAAATCCTTTAGAGAGTGACATCTTGTAAGTCAATACAACATACGAGTCAAAATCGTATCCTTCAATTTATATACTTTATCGGAATATATAATGCCTGCTTTGTTATACGAAAAGCTTTTGGATACTTTTGGATTACATTTTTTTTTTTTTTAAACAATTTTTATGTAGTAAAATTACTAATTATTATTGGTGGCAACACCGTTGGTCAGTGCGTGCGTGCGTTACGCGCACGTAGTGGTGTGGCACAATTGACCGGCCCGGCGCACAGCCGTAGTCAGTCACTTTTCAGTCGCTCTTGCGATATTGTATTATGAATTATAAATTGTTGTTTAATTTATACCTACTTCCAACTTCGTGTGTTAGTAACGGCCACGTATTATAATTATTTAAATTGTTATATTCACTAAATATATTATATTATAATAAAATGACCACTAAGAAAGTAATTATTATATTATTATATTCATTGACTTAATCCTGACAAACAGTGAACTTCTAATAGTGAAATATCTTTCAACAATTATATTATAATTTAATGTACGACTATATGTTAGGTTCCATGTATAATAAATATTATTAATAATAATAACATAATTGGGAATTTTATTTGTTGTAATATGTTACGGTTATACAAATTTTCACACGCGGTCAATTGTCGCGTGATTGATCGACTGCTATAAATTGTCGCACGATCAATTGTCTGATATTTATTGTGGCATATGCAAGATTAAGAGGGGTCAAAGATGAAGAGATGGTGTTTAAAATAGGAAAGATTTTAGGAACCTATCTCCTAGAAAATTTTATATCATGAACGATCTGATAAAAGGGGCTACTAAATATATCTATGATTTTAAGTAGACATTTGCAGTAAGCCGACGACTTCTAATTTCTAAAGGGGAGCAAGAACATTCCGTTTCTATGCTAGATAGATGTGTGGACATTTCATGTTTCACCAATTTCTGTAATAAGACAAGAGCTAAAGGAGATATTGAATTTTTTTCGGTGGGTGGAAGAAGCAGAGCAAAAAGAAAATTGCTACTATCTATCTTGAATCGTATTACAGCGTTGAATAATATGATGAGGCCAGATAGGTGTGAACTCCACCGGGTGTTTACCATGGAGCGAAGAAAGTTAAATCAACGTAATATAATACTCGACATATAATGAAAATCCGTCCCAAAAATCTTCCTCGGAAATACAAATATCGAGGTTAATTACTCTGAGACTATATATAAGAAACTTGGGATAGAAGCAATATAGTAGTTTTCGACATTTTGTATAACCACGAAGAAGCTGACAAGCATTAGCGTTAGGAAGTCAAAAGAAATTTTGACTCCGCGTGAACCGATCGATCAATGGATATTCATGACATCGTTAAAGTGTTTAGTGAACAGTTTGCCGATCTTGACCGTATGAAGGTTACCAACATTCATTCTATCGCGGAAGTAATAAGAATGCCAAAAATGCCCAGTGTAGTAGACATTAAAATATTTAGGTATATTAAGTTGCCTATTTAAAACCATAGAGGCATTAGGGATAAGCTGTATATTAAGTGGACTATGTTTATCCCCTTGAATACCAACCATGATGTCGGTATTAAGGGGATTTTATTAAGGGGAAAGCGGTAATTTATTAAGGGGTTTTGTATAAGCAATTTATAATGTAATAATGCTGTATTATCTCACACGCACAGACACATGTCAATAAATACGCCTACTGTATTTTAAAAGACACTAAATCCTATTTTCAACATATCGATTGTCCTAGTGATACGATAAGGATTCTGAAAACTGATATAAATTTGTCGTGAAATATTCTTTAAAACAATTTTCCTACTGTTTAAATTTTTTCTTTGATGTTCACAAAAATTAAAAATATCAATTTTTAAATGTCCGAATATATTAACTTAATTTTAGGTCGACTTAGGGAGAAAAAATTAAAAATATGGGAAAGTCGATCTAAAGTAGACTTACGAAAAATGCAGATCAGTTTTTAGAATTCTTATCACTAGACCCATCGGTAAGTTAGAAATATAAATGGTCTAAATTGCTATATTACGTGTGTGATAGAGAAAGATAGACAATCGCCGCTTCCAATCCCCCTAAGTGAAGAAGTGGAAGGTAAGCTTGGCTTTCTTTGAATCGTTAACAACGTTCTACGAACTGCTGTTCACCCGGTTTAGTGATGGTAGCCGAATAGAAGCAGGTCGACAGCCACCATCACGATCGTCAAGAGTGGCATACCAATGATTACCGACGTACATGATTGTCCAAGGCCGTCCAAAGAGATGGAGTTTGGTAGTAAGTAGGAAAACAGTCGGTAAGTAGTAGAAAAATCGATTATCTTTTTTATTTGCTTATTCACGTTTTGAATGAAGTATTTTGGAATTTTGTCAGAAAAGGAATTTTAAATCGGCAAACTATAAATTATTAGGATTTTAGTCGGTAAAATGGAAAAACAATTTATTAGGTACTTTTTTGCTTATTTTGTGTTTTGAAGAGAAATATTATATTTTTTTTTTCAAATTTTTACCCCCCCCCCCCACCTAAAAAAATCTTTCTTTAGGATGGCTCTAACAATGTCATGCAGGCATGTGCCTGTGTATGATAACGTACGGGAATAAAACCGATTTAAATACCGACAGATTGAGGACGATTGCGATGGATAGTCTTTCATGGTTGATAAACCTAACTTGATTTGCTTTAGTTAAGTAAACTAAAATCAGTTTTTAACCTTAAAATCTAACTACAGATAAGTTATTAATTAATTACCTTTTGACTTTTAAATATTTTTGAAGTATTCTACTTAACTTAACTTTAATACATTAACTCCTACTTTTCCATCCTTGATAATAATGCTTTTAACAGAAAATTTCTTGTTTTAAAATAATTTGTTGTTTAGTATCGTAGTATATAAAAATTTGAAACTATTAGTGGTATAAAACAATATTAAAATAATTTAGTTTTTTTACAATGATCAGTTAAAATAAGTAAGTTGAAAATAAATTAAATATATGATAACTATCGTTATATTGTTAGCTATATTTCGGTAACATGTTTAAATACTATAGTTTTGATAAAATAATTTTAGTAAAATAAGTGAGAAGGGTGAAAAATGTCAATTTAAATGTTAAATTCTCTCTATTTTGAACACTGATTGTTATCAATAGGCATTGGTTAATTCTTGTTTAATGAAACTATTAAAATATTTACATTAATATAAAATGTATTAAAAAAAATATTATTTAATCTAAACATTGATCCTAAGATCACAATTGTATTAGGAATGAAGTAACTTTTTATTTTGTTTAAATAAAATACAAATGAATAACACTAATTACTAATACTAGTTATTTTGAGCATTTATTTTTGTTTCTAACTATTTTTATTATATTATGGGGCCTTCACACAACCATTTTTTTAGTCAAAATCTAACTACACTAATTCCAATAGTCCGGCACGATGAATACTCTGATAAAAATTTTGAAAACGTATAAAGATTTTTCATTACTTACTCCAGGGAATGATGAAGCCACATTTTTCATTTTCATATATTATACTATAATTAAAACCATTTAAAACATTTTCAACATAAATGTCTAATTAAATAAAAACAATTTTTAAGACGTGCTTCGATCATTCTCTTGTAAAATCTTATGAATAATTCGAATATTTTTTCAAAATTAAAATTCAAGTACTCATTGCGACGTTCGGTTTGAATTACAATCGTGTATTTGAGTGAAAATTATATATATTTCTTCGTGTTTATAAAATAGATAGCAGACATATGCAAGCGGGTGCGTATAATGGCTTCCCGTATAATTTTGATTTAATAATTATCACGTACGTCTCACACAAACACAAAATCATACAAAGAAAATAGAATAAATTCCCTAAATAATATTCCTTAGAATCGTATGGTGTGGAAGCCCCTTAATAGTTAATACGAATAACCAAATTATTCGTTTAATATAAAAAAATGAATATCATAGATAAACAAATTAGCTTTTCCATTAACTGAAATTATATTTTAACCTTATAGTTTACCTAGTTAAATCATTAAGTAATTAACTCTCGATTATAACTATTTACATAAACGTTACTATTAACTTAGCGTCAATAATGTGGTTGACCGTGTATATGTTTAAAAATATTGAATATTTTTCATGTTATGACACATTTCAATTTAATATTTTAAATGTAAATTATTTGTACTATAGTTTTGTTGTTATTTTTACCGTAGTGAGTAATTAAATTACATTAGGTAGGTGATAATGTGCCAAACGAGGTACTAGCTGTGTTGGCAAATAAGGCTCCCGGAAACCTGATAATAGTGTTTGAGAAGTGCATGGCTGAGGAAACTTTCCCCACAAGGTGGAAGAAGGCGAGGCTAATGCTTCTCCACAAAGGACCAGATAAACCTGTGGAGAACGCGTCAAGCTTTAGACTTCTATACATGCTAGATACGGCCGGAAAACTCCTCGAGAGAATTCTCCTACAGAGGCTCAATGACCATCTAGATTCGGCTGGTGGCCTAAGCCCGAACCAGTTCGGTTTCCGTAGAGGCAGATCAACCGAGGACGCCATCGGTAAGGTTTTAGAGACAGCTAATTGGGCCCACAGGGGCAATGCCCAGTACCAAGAGCTGAGCGCCCTGATAACGCTAAACGTACGGAACGCGTTTAACTCAGCTCCATGGGAGCATGTAGACGCGGCCCTAAGAGCTAGAGGAGTTCCCAAGTACTTAATAAACATAATTAGGTCCTATATATCGGACAGGGTCCTCTTAGTGCGAACACCGGACGGCTCAACCGCTAATAGGAAAATCTCAGGCGGAGTTCCACAGAGGTCGGTGCTTGGGTCGACACTGTGGAACGTCTTCTATGACGACTTCCTGAACCTGGATACTCCACCCGGAGTCGAACTAATAGGATTCGCCGACGATCTAGCTGTAGTCGCAGTGGCTAAGACAACAGATTCCCTAGAGAACTCGATCAACCCGACTCTCACTGCTGTCGACCAGTAGATCACCAGTCACGGCCTCCAACTGGCGCACCATAAATCGGAGGTGGTTATGCTATTCCGTAAGAGAAACTATAGGATACCAGAATTGACGATCAGTGGCGTACAAATCCAGTTTAACAGAAGCGTCCCCTACTTAAGCGTGGTGCTCGACTCGCACCTAACGTACACGAAATACATGGCAAGGGTGTCCACCAAAGCGTTAGAGGCAGCAAAAGCTTTGAGCAGGCTGATGCCAAACGTAGGCGGACCGACTCGTAAGAAGAGGTCACTTCTTATGACAGTCGTAAACAGCATACTGTTTTACGCAGCTCCGACTTGGGATACCAGAGCTATCAAATATGACTGTAATATAAGGCTAATGACTCGAGTCCAGAGAGTGGCATCGCTCAGGGTAATTAGAGGCTATAGAGCGGTATCCGACGAAGCCTCCCTTTTCCTGGCGAATACTCCTCCTGGCGATTTACTCGCGCTCGAAAGGGTAAGGATCAAGGATAGGTTAGAAGATCCTGATAGGGAAACCTCCACGGAGAAAATACGTACAGTCGAGAGGGCCATTACAGTCGGAGGATGGCAGACTAGGTGGTCTCGCGGATCCAAGGCATCATGGACCAAGAAGATCCTGCCGAACGTCAGACGTTGGTTGAAGAGACCCCAAGTGGACCTACACTTCCACACTACTCAATTTCTAACGAGGCACGGATACTTCAGGTCGTACTTACACCGCATGAACCGGTCATCGAGTGCGAAATGTCTCTACTGTAGCCATCCCGTAGACACCGTCAAGCACATGGTCTTCGACTATACCAATTGAGCCGCAAGCCGTTTCGTAGTAAATTGGTTCCTAGGGGGCAGAGACGTCCGACCTTCAGATGTGGAGAACATACTGTGTGGACCGGAGGGCATCCCGTCCTACGAAGATTCACCCGGCATACACATCCGTATGAGGGAGGCTGCAGATAGATGCCGCACAGCATTCATCGCTATGGTCGAGGACATTCTCTCCACTAAGGAGCAGGATGAGAGTGACGCGGAAATAGAGTACGCTTGAGGACGAACGCGATTCGAGGCCGGCTGGTGAATCCGGGCCGAGAAAAGGCTTCCCAGCACGCGTATCCAGACCGGCTGGTCATGGATACCGGGTCGCGAAGCATACCGACACTGAAGAACCCGTACTGGATTGTAATCACAATTGTTAGTCCTAAAGGACGCCAGAATCGTATATTATAATTATAAATTGTGTTGATTGTGTTGATTGTACTTGTTGTAACAAAAATTGTTAGTACACCGTGCACTGTATACATTATAAATTGTGTTGATTTTCAATAAACGATGGCGTAATATTATTAATATTAATAACGTATATTCAGGGTAGTAATGCTCAAGCAGATCCCCTGACGTCATCGGTTCAAAACAGGAAAAAAAAAAAAAAAAAAAAAGGTAGGTAGTAATAATTAATTATAAATCATGGTCAAAAAGACCTATACCATATAATTTATGAAATAAAAGTCATAAATACAGTTATATTGATGTTTATTTTTAGAACGTTTATAAAATAAATAATTGTAGTTCATAAAATATTATGTATAGAACAATAATATTGTGGTTTATGTAATGCACCATAGTTTAAAAATATTTCCAATTTTTTAAAAAAATATATGAAAAACAAATAAATGGAATTAAGCATTTTAGATTGGAGAATTATAGTTATATTAGCCGTTTCCATTCACGGAAATTAATTAAAAACACCAAAAAATAAAATACCGATCCGATAGCAAACTGTTTTTATAATATGTGTCATTATTTTAACGTATATTAGCCATAGGTTAACTAGCCGAACACGTGTGTTTAAATTAACTGTAAATTTATTAGTACACGAAGGACGATGTATATACATAAATATCAAATAGTATAATAGCATTTGGATAATTTATTATCGTAACTTTTATTGTACCTCTAGTTTTGACAGAATCAATAGGTACGCCCTTTTTCTCCCCTTTGCTAGAGTCGACATACATTATTATATTATGAGGTAAACGCGTTTGACGTTCATTTTGAAAACATTTTAATAACACTGTTGTATGGATATTAGGCAAATTGAACAAATTTTAAACTCAATAATCACGTCAGAATTTCAAAATTTTTCGGAAATTTATATTCATTTTGGTCATATTGAATTTGTTGAAAAATATTTCAAATCGATATATTGGGCACCTACTAATAGTTTTAGTATCAGAGAATTAATTATAATATATGATGTTATATAAAACGTTAGAAATAATATATTTATTCATTACGTGTTACAAACATATTGTACGAATGTACGTCCTGAATATTATAGGTATGTTCAGATAAATATTTTTAAAAAAATGTTAACTAACAATTTAAATAATTTATTTATATATAATGAATACAATTTCACGGTGAAAGTTTTCATTTCGGAAAATATTCGAGTGTACTGGATTATTTTTGTGTAAAAATAAAAAAACCGTTTCCATTTCAAAAAATGTATAATTTTTCACGAAAAATAATGATTTAGTTAAATTGATGCAACATTAGTCCATATAATAGCGTACATGTAATCCTATTACACCTGCTGTCTGTTATAATATCTACACATTATTTATTGAAAATACAAATATATATAGGACGATTTACTGTGCACACTATGTGCCCTAATAATTAATGTTCCAATTTTGTAGGTCACTATTATAGCCAATGTCCTGCAATGAGATGACGGCATAAATACTGTTTTTTAATTGAGAACCAATCTTTTTTTTAACGTGAGCTTGGTTATTTGGGCAATTTCGCAAGCAACAAAGAATTATTGCAATTATTACCAGGGCTCGTGACTTGTAGCTCTAAAAAAAAGGCCATTTTAAGCGCAATGATATGCTCTTAAAAATCAGTCATATATGCGCTTAAATATACAATAAAAATGTTAAATAAATGTTGAATGTTAATAATAAAAAAATGAATAATTATTACTTATTATTTATTCATGAATTGTGTTTTTGACACTAAAAATTACTTTTTCCACAATACTAAATTTTCTTCTCACTTTCTTTGCTACTCCATGAAGACAATGAACCGTGCATGTTATATGTAAATTTTTTTAATATAATGCTTTCAATGAGTTAACAGCTTCTACCATATAGGGAGCGATGTCGGACGTAAACCATAAAACGTTGTCGTTTCAATACATATATTTTGTATACAATCGTCAAACAATTTACTAATGGTCGAATAATTTTTTTTTTTTTTTATTAATTATTCAGAATGCATTAAATATTGTTTACCCGGGCGATCTACCTCAAGTATACCAACAACCATGTTAGCTATAAATCGACCATCAATATCTGTAGTTTCGTCAATACTGACCCATATTTTCTTACCTGTCCTAATAAATTTACCTTAATTTTATTCATTGTTTCATCAAAAATTGCATTGACGTATCCTAGTCTCAAAGTTACTTCGAAAGCGACAGTTAAATATTTTTGTGTAATTTACTGGTTTTGATAATTGTGTTTTAACACCAGTTTCAATACCAGCAGAATACTTCGAAACTGAAAATCTATTAAACAAGTGTCATATTTCTTATCTCTTTATCGACGAGATTACTAAAGATTATCGCTCGACGGCTCATTGTACTTATATAAACACACGCACATACTCCAATTTATATTATTCAAGTTCATACGCGCATGACGATACGTTCGTGTGAAGCGAGCCTAATATAATAACAATTAAAAGATTGTATAGACAATTAAAAATTGTTTTCTATGAAATCTCAAAATAAGCGTAAAATTGCGCTAAAAACATAAAAGTAGCGTAATAGCACAAAAAATTCGAAATATGCAAATATATGCAACAAAAATTTTAGTGTATTACTTATTAATAATTATCTGAAACAAATTTTTAGCTTACTTAGGTGCCTTTATGACCTCTCAAGATAAATATGCAAATGCTACAAGTCACGAGCCCTGATTATTACAAAAAACGAAGTAGGTATATTATTTTACTATGACTTGTATTTTAAAAGGAATTTAAAATATTCATATAGTTAAGAATTTTAATTGGGGGAAGGAGTGTTATCAATGAACATGTATTTTATTATACTCAAATAATAATATTAGTGTTATATGCCTAATAGAACTACAGAATTTTATCAAAAATACATGCATATATACAGGAATCTATATACTACATTTTGTTACATGTGATTTGACATAATTTAATTTATTCGATAAATAGTGAATACTAATAACGCGACTAATCAAATATTACGTTCACCAAAAAGATTATTGAAATACAGGAGGAAAATTTCTAAACACGAATTAAACATTGTTAACAAATCGTCATTATCACATGTATTTCAGCCGTGGAACGGAATATCAAATATTGTATTTACATATTAGTATAATAATATAACCATTAGGTATTTACACTTTATTTATTAATAATAATAATAATAATAAAGTCGTTATTAACGAATTGATGAATAAATTATACAGATTATTAGGTATATTATTCCCCTTCAAAAATATAATTTAAAAGTCCTTTATATACAGGAACTTCTCCAATGTAAGTCACTCATTTAAATTTTAAATTTTAAGTTTTTATATATTAATAAACGTTCTTTTTCGGTCAAAACTTTCATAATCTTCCAAGAATTGCCATTTAAACTTGATAGCATATTATACAGTGTAACTAAATATAAAAAAAATGTTTAAATAATTTAAATCTATTTTAAAAATGTTCATACCTCTATTAGAAATTAAATTATTTATTTACATTCTAATTAATTACATTGCCTTTCGGACAATTTCAAAATATGGAGATACCGGGTTCTTGCTTAGGACCCTATTATAGTATAATTTAGGATATTATCCTGCTTAATAATATTAATTATGTTTATTATTACTGAAAATATTAATTTACGATTTCATTAACTATGGTACGGACTAATACTTTGTCATAGTTCGTAAACTAAATAATTCTTTATTATATACAATCATTCAAAAGACATAAGGTTTATACACATATTAATACAGGGGTGACAACTGTGTGGTATTATTAATGGTCGAGATACACGGTACTGCCTATCAAGGACCCACACAGGCACACTTGTCACTTATGACATACTTTCAGTCTAGCTCTGAAGAGAGTTTCGACAGTGGTTGGTGACCGGAGATGTCCTTGGAGTAGCCGGCTTGGAATCGGGGAACAGCGCTTTGATAGTTCGTCGATTCTTTGCGATCGATCGTGTCCAGCTGCTGGTGTTAATTGTGGATGCAGGTCGTCGATGAATCATGGTGACCTTCCTTTGAATTGGTCTATGTATTTTAGATAATAGACAAGTGAAAAGAAGATAGTGATGATATTTTCCTTTTTTTTTTTTGCTTTGCTTTGTGGGGGTAATCTATCTCAAGCTTTTGCTTCTACCAGAGGGTTGAATGTTGTAGGAGTTATGAGGTGGAGGGGTGGAGGGATTTAGAAGTTAAGGGGTCGGTTTATTTTGTTCCTTTTATTAATATGGAGGAAATATGTGGGAGAGGGATGAGATTATGAAATGATTGAGTTTGGAGGAGGTGAAGTTGATGTATTCGAAGATAAACAGGATTTTGGTAGATTTCCTGATGGTGTGATTGGTAATGTAGAGAGGAAGGTTCATAATTTTGAGGAGGGTATTGTTTTGAGCAGCTTCGATGTGGGACCAGTTAGTGTTTAAGATGTTGGAGGCCCGAGCAGAACAGGCGTATGTTAAGATGGGGCGCATGTAGGATTTGAAGATGTGTAGTTTCGTTCGGATGGAAAGAGTACTTTATTTGTTGATTATGGCGAAGAGTAGGTGACCGGCAGCTTTAGTTTTATTAACAACGTGCTAGTATGGTCTGAGAAATTTAGATTTTTATTGATGAGAACACCCTTGTATCTAATTGAGGAAAACCAGTTTATTGGGGTGTTATGAATTTTGAGTTTTGGGGGGTTTTGCATACTATTGTTGGTGAAAAAGATAGCCGAGGTTTCGAATGGGTTGATAGAGATTCTCCACTGTTTGAACCAAGGTTGAATTAAGTTGATTTGTTTTTGGAGATTGGAAGCAGCAGTGAAATTCGAAAAGCTGGTGGCATGAGAAGGGTGTTGTTGGTGAAGAGTGCGACCTTTGCTTTGGAGTAGAGAGGGAGATCGTTGACGTATATGACAAACAACTGAGGAAAGAGACAGAAGCCTTGTGGGATTTCCGCATTTATGTTCCCACGGGAGAATAATTGGTTATCGATTTTGATGGAAAATTTCCTATTTAGAAGGAAGGATTTGAGAGTGTTGACAAGTTGGGTGGTGACTCCCAGGGAAATAAGTTTGAAGATGAGGCCGGGGTGTCAGACTTTGTTAAATGATTTTTAGACATCGACAAGGAGGTACTCAATAGGAAAACCGTGGACTCCGGGGTTTTGGTTGGTCATTCATGACGATTGAGTTTGTGGGAGAGATAGAACGAAGATCACAAAGAGGTGGATCTTGCCAGGCAAGATGATCGAGAAGATTGCAGGGATTTATTGGTAGAAACAGTAGTTTCAATCTTTTTCAATTTGACCAATGAGGGGCTGCTGTAGCTCGAGCGGTTGGTGCCATGCGGAGACTTCGGTGGAGGAGGACGTTTTGCGCCATTTCCCATGGTTGGAGATTGGGGTCCCAGTTGGGAGGTCGATTGCGTAATTTTTACAACTCACTGACGGTTAATGGTGTCATGGTACGGGGGGTTTGGGAAAAGCTGCGTTGTCGCATAGGAAGCCGCGTGCTACGCACTTCGGTCGCGCGCGATACGTTAATTAGAGATCAAGGGCCTTGCAGGTGAGAGCTGGTCTCAAACGAAGCCGGACGTCGCATCTATACGTATGATGACAATCACTTGATGAAACCAACGTGTGTTTGTCTGGATGAGCTATCTATACGGAATGATATTTTCCCAAAATGCACCTGTATTTATACAGGTTTCTTAGTATCTGTTTTGGTCTTGACTAGCCGACATTGTTGTAGTTCGTGATTGGTTGAATCATGATATTCGTTTATTCAGTCTATGATTAGGTGTTATTTATGTTTTGTGGCTCTGAAAAGAACCATTTTACTTTAGTTTATGTTTATTGAAAGCGTAGTCTCGGGTGTGTTCTAATTTTACTTTCTTTGTTTATGGGTTGTAGAAGTGGCTTAGGTCGATTCCTCGTTGTTTATGTTGTTTTGTTTAGGTGTCACCGTGTGTTCCGTTACAACTGTTCCAATTATCCAATTCGCATCGAATTTTAACATCTTAAAAACATAATACAATCGTGATGTTTAACTATTAAATATTTCACAAAAAAAAAAAAATGTTTAAAAAAATATAACGACATCACTTTTGAAGTAATTGAATAATGTAATTTAATAAAAATGAATTTAGATAACGTGAAAGTAATTTTTATATTTGTATTTAATATATAACGTGTATCGTAATTAAATAACTTATTAAAAGTAATTTATCCAATACTTCTTATAAGTCACAGTACTTCTGATAAAACCAAAATAATTGTTGTTATAGAACTTTGAAAACAAACCATTATTGTCGACAATATTTATTAATATTCATTCAATATTGATCATATCGGCGTATTTTTTCCAGGATAAAATGTTAGTAGGGACACATATTATGTAGTGACAGTCTGACTGCTAAGTTAGGAGACTAAGTCTATTTGTGCCTATATAATTATATAATAATATACATAATAGTATACATTTTTTTAGTTCCAGAGTTCCAGAGATTTAATTTGACATTTAATTAAAAATAGACAGTACTACACATTATATAACTATGTAGTTGATATATTATGGAGAAATTGATTCATATTCGCGAAATTTTAAAGTACAAAATATATATTCATGTAAACTGATATTGAATTTTTGTATATAGATATAATATACCTACTCAAATTTATGTTATTAAATACCAAGTAAATATATACAATATATTATGTGTAAGAACACATAACTTTTTCTTGGAGGAATACATCTATATGGCTTCATTTGCAAATGTTGTCAAATGAACAATAATGTCAAAATGATAATATAAATTGTGACCGTCTAGTGGAAGATGGGTGTTTGTATTCGGCAACATAAAATAATATATAATAATATTTATAATATATATATATATATACTTTGTAGTGTAAGTATTTAGTGTTTGAATTACACATAATGTGTACTTACTTTGCCATTATTACAAATAAATATACTTTAGACTTACCGTGCACTCACACATACGTCGGAATTTTCTTTTTTTTTCCCCCCAAACAAAGAGAGGATTTAACGTAATTTTTTTCCACCGTTTTCATTTTCGCCAGAGTCTGAATATTTTTCTGTTTATCCGCAACGGTGCACGTGGATTTTATGTTTTACACAACCGCATGTTGTGTGTAAAATTGCGGAGAGAGAGAGGGGAAATGGATATATAAAAAAAGCAATATAAAGTGTAAGATTTATCATCGAAGGAAAAGAAATAGCCTGAAACATTCAGTTATAAAACAATAGAAGTGGTGTATGCTTTATCTATAGCTGATACCTATACAATATATAGTACACTATATACTGTATAGTTAAACAATATGTCCAAAATTGAAATTTAGAGTAACAAAAAAAAGATGGTAAATAAACATTACACGAAGAAAATTCTCGGTAGTTTCAGACCGTAAAAAAAGTTCTACTCGGAATATTATTATTATTTTTTTTTTTTATAGTATCATCCGGAGTTGCGATTCTTTAAAGTTTGAATTTATTTACAAATGGCTTAAAAAGTAGTTTTACTTAGGTAGGTAGTTCTATACTTTTAGTTATTTTAGCATTTTTAATACATCCTCAGATTTATAACCTATGTATATATGTAAATATTATATTTAAATTTAACAACTAACTTGTATTTTTAATTGACTGAAATACCTAATATTAATATGAAATTAAAACGAGAAATAATTTAATAATATTATCCATACTATTTAGTATTTATACGTAGACGTATGAGTATTAGGATAATGTTATAAAATACAATTTAAAATAAGATTACGTACAAGTTGAATGAATATAAATAGTATAACATTTTAAGTGGTAATTTTCACACAATATTCGTACAAATTTAATTAGATTGGCATTTACAATTTGCAGCTAAAGGAATATTTTAATCACAATATACAATCCGTAAAAAATAATATAAAATATAACCAAACAATGAACGTAGAAATATATAATTGTTTAAATACAAAAATAATAAAAAAATATGATTAAATAATATATATATATATACTCGTATATATAATATATATATAATATCAGTGTAAACTATACATAATATTATATGTCATTTAAATATTTTTTATAGATAGTTTTGGTTGTCTTTTAAAGAGATACAATCAAATTTCACATAATGCATCCTAATATATTATACTGTATAGATTATAAAAATAACTCCCTAGACTATATTCTATCAGAATAAAACAACCCTCAATATCTATAATATATAAAATATATATTTTGTATTTATAAAATATTCAACGTAATAACATCTAATAATAAACTACAATAATAATAGTACTTGATGAGTGGAGTTGATAGAAAATTTAATTACTTAAGTTACTTGTAAATTAAAGTAAAATAAAAAATAAATGAATAAATATTGATTTAAAAAATCAAAATTTCACGCATTGGAGTTAATAAAATAATTGTAGAACTATTGTATTTAAATACATACTATACTACTGTTAAATATTAATACTAATACCTTATTATTTCAGAACAAAGTGATTTTACAACAATTTTTTTCTATCGACAATTTTATTCAAATTGTACCCGTTTTCCGGTAACAAATTTTATCATAAAAGTACTTTGAAGAGGTAATTTCTTCAACATTTCAATAAACACGTAAAGAAATAAGTTAGGAAAGCCCAATCTGTGAGCATGCAACCGGGAACTGGTTTAAACCGGGAATATAGTTTCTAAATGTTTTTTAAACAATAATCTAAAAATGTTATAAAACAAAATGAATAATATAAATCTCCCTGGTAACTAAATCAACAAATTTGTAACTATGAATAAGTAACTACGGACAAACGGACAAATGGACACGTCGGTTATATATAAGGTGTCTAAACTCGTGTTTGGAAACCTAAAGACGAATAATGAAACGAATATGAAAAAAACGAATAAAAACACGATTTTGTCAAAATGGATTAAACGGTTATTTATTTGTAATTCCAATAAAAAATGATTCTGGCGTCTTTTTTTTCATTCCAAACATGTTTTCCTTTGTAATTGTTTTCTAATTTTTCTAATTTTACGTTGTTAAGGGAATATTCTCGGAAAATTTCAGATTTCTATGCCAACTAGTTTGGAAAATGAATTAACGGGTTAGTTAGTTAGATTTTTTTTTATATACTTCTGTATAGAATAGCTATGCCCAGTTTTAATGATTTAAATTTATATGTATACAAATAGCTTAATTACTCTGCGTTATTTGTGTAAGAGGTTATTTTAACATGAATCTCTTAGACTTCTTAGGTTTATACAACTTTGTTTTAAGTATTTTATAGTATATAAGTATTCTGCATATTTTGACCATCATAGCACTCGTCTATTAAAATTAATAATTTCCTTTGATCATTTATATAAGTATATTAATTATAGTGTTTTTATAAGTGGTTTTAATAATACCTAGTACCTACCTACTGATATTTTTGCGATACATGATACATTCATTTTGGGTATCTTGATACAAGATACATGATACATTTAATTTATAGAAAAGATACAAGATACAAGATACGTATCAAAGATACATAAAAGATACAAGATACTTTTACAAATATTATTATTTTATAATAAAAAATTTTGTCAACTATTACAATTCTATATTTTTCATAATAATAATAATAATAATATATAAATAAAATATATTTCATTATATAATAATATAAACACAAAAAAAATATTTAAAATATGTGTGAAATAAATATTAAATTAAAATTTTATTCAAATATTATGTTCCGTCGC
>JAIPRL010006110.1:0-28903 GCA_025469235.1 Pemphigus obesinymphae | reverse complement strand
TCTTTTTATTTTGTTCCTATTTCACTTTTATAAAATAAAATAAAAACGTATTTAATAATAAAATTCAAACTCGATACCACTGATAGTGAAATATCAACTGATAACTCTCAAATATCATGGAAGAAAATATTATCTTTAAAGATTACTTATTTAAGTAATACCTAACTACGGTACACTTGAATTTTGACTGTGCTATGAAACTTTACGGGCATGTTAAGTGGAGGTTATGTACCCCGTAGCTAGGTGACACCTAAGCCATTTTAAGTGACACCTAACGTGTTGACTATGCATACGGGCAAATATTATTTTATAATATAAAATATTCGGGTTCGATACCCGGCCGGGCGGTGAATTTTTGAGCCAATTTCCGTATTGTTAACAAGATACAGTATGAATATCAATAAATGTATATCATAAGGTATTTATATTACAAGAATATTAATATATTATATTATATTCTATGCATATGTATATGAAAAAAGTGTATTAAAATTATAAACATCCAATGTTATTTATTTAAATATTCATTTTTGGATATTATTTTGTAGACATTCTAAGAATATAAATTTATGAAGATTGTTAACATATTCAGTGTATATTAATAATGAGATATCTGAAAATATATATACAAAATATATACACAATATATACAAAAATATATCAAAGTCAAAAATTGCTATATGGGATGATCAACAATTCAGCTGATAAATTGAATTATATATACACAAAGAAAACGGTCGTAAACAGTGTTGGGACTTATCTAGATAATTATTTACTTATCTTTTATCTTATCTAGATAAATAACGGTAAGTTATCTAAATAATTATCTTATTAGATAAAAATTTCATCTATCTAAGTAAATTTATCTAGATACATTTTTAAGTATTAATTATATACAAAAGTGTTGCTTTTTTTGTGAAAATATAATATTCTTTCATTCAAAATGTATGCATTTATATGCAAAAAAAAATGCGTGTTGTGTCATACGTAGTATATACTTGTGTCTTTAATTTTCATTATATTTTTGTTAATCAGCGATAACGTGACTGCAACGGCCGTTATAGGTGATGTAAACGAGTTTTACGTGCCAATTGTACAAAATGTACCTACATGTCTACATAGTATATATTCGGTAATGAAAATATGAAAATTATATGAAATAAAGTTTAGGCTTTTGATTTTATAAGTTTATTTAAATTGTTAAATATAAATAATAAAAATGCCAAACTTTTTTATATAAAGTAGTATATAGTATAAAGTATTAATAGTTGTATTTCATTTTTGATTTTGTATTATTTTTAATTTTAATATAAATAAATTATTACCTATTATTTTATTTTTATAATATAATGTATTGTGCACTGTTTGGGTTATTGATTTTATTGATAAAACGTGTTAAAAATATTTTTAAAAAATGTTTTGAAATTTAAAAATTATCTTTTTTTTTTTATCTAAATACAAATGAGTTTATCTTTTATCTTTATCTAGGTCATTTTTTCCATGTTATCTTTTATCTTGATCTGGATACATTTTTAGTTTTTTAATCCCAACACTAGTCGTAAATTATGATCCGCATTATATTTCAAAACAAATGTCTTGTCTACGACCGATCTCATAGTTGTAAAACTACTATGGGAGATACGTAAAATTTACATGGACTTGAAGAAAACATACATTACCGTAACAAACCACCAATACCATCCTCGCTTCGCTTATTTCAAAATAATTAGAGTAACCAGAATCGATTGCGTTCATCTAATCTTAATTTTTCGCCAAAATACTTTAAAGTACTTTAAGGTACATAACGTTGCCTAATAAGTTTCAAGGTGTTTAAAGATGTAGTAAAAATTAAAATAATATACGGTTAACCTTGAATTGAATTTTCAAGTCTTAAAACCGGAAAGTTAATTTTGTACATACATAGTACATACGAATATTTTCGGTTATTTTTTTTACCGAATTATAAACAAATATTCAATATTGCCAAAATATTGACACTGGACATAGTGGACGTATAATACCTACAGGAATTTCGAAATAGTTTACTCGTTCAATATTTATTTTTTATGAAACGCGTAAAAAACGTAGAACGAAACCATATTATTATTTGGATTTTAGATTAATAATGAAAATAAAAACAGTGCTCTGTTTTACATTTATTATTGTGTTTTTTGATTTGGATTCTGCAGGGCGTGACGAAGAATGTACATAGGTATTGGTTTTATGCAATGATGCATACTTTATCGGATATATAGGTACAGAAGAAATCGAGAGTACTTTGCATGGGTCATTTTTTGATTTTCCCATTAGATAAAAGAAAACAAAAAATATAAAAACTATATGGACAATATAATAACACTATATCCTGTACCGAAAATACCGAAAGGACGGGATATGGTTCAATATCCATCACTCACCTGCAGCTGTATCTGGACAGATTTTACAGATATTGGTTTTACAAAGACGTTTATTTATTTATTTTTTTTTCTTTCCCAGAAACGCCGTATCGGGGTAAAAAGAAATACGGTGTAGGAGTTATGGAGTCGAGAGCGTTTTCGTTCCGGAGGTAATTTTTGAATTTTCCCGGTAGTTTTCTTTGACGTAAAGAAAAACCAACTTTATTATAACGGGAAATTTTTATAAATGAAAAAATAACAAACAATGTTGCCACATTACTATAGTATATATAATATCATATTACTAAAATAATATTTATGTATAGGTAGTATATACGTATGGTGATGTCATGAAATTTTCAAATTTTTTGACAGCTATTATAGTTAGGTACGTATTATTATATTACACCGAGCTCCGGTCAAAATCGTTTTAGGTGTACTGAGTGCTGCGTGTGATTTATCATTGTTCTAAAATGGAAAAACGCACAGATAACGAGATAAGTGTCACCCTTTTTCCATTTTACTTTATCCTCGAAATATTTAGTCGACAATTCGGGAAATAAAAACGATTTTATATTTTTATAAATATTCGTAGGTACCCACTATATTTCAGCCTATTCGTTCACGAAAAATCGTATAATTTCATAAACAAATAAGTATCGAAATCGCCGATTAAAATGCGCGTATAACACGAAATAAAAAACAATATAAAGTATAAAATATAATAACAATAATAATAATAATAATAATAATATGATATATACGAACGAATTTATCGACCCTCGCCGACAACCGCGTCGTCACACTTAATGACCGACTCGGAAACATACTAACAATAATTCAAAAACAGCCATAAATAATTCGCTGTTTGGAATAATACACGATATAATGTTATTAAAATACGAACTAGGGATGTATATATTTTAATAATCCTACGGCTCTTTAGTATTCAGAAACGATAAAATAACGTCATTCGTATGAATGTCGTGTACAATAGTTCAGTCCTACGATGATACGACCGTACAAGTGAAACAACTGCACAAACATGACGAGTGGAAAATGAAATGTGTAGAAATTTTTTAAAAACACTACATATATATCCTACACTGCGGTCTACGGATATTGTATTTGTATATATTGCCATAGTATTTATTATTTATATATGCACGGAAATTTTCAAAGGAATGCGTTTTTCACTGACACTCAAATTATATACAACATTGTTATTCCATTTCGGACGAGAAACCAAACGTTACCAAAGTACCGAATATTTTTTTTTCGCTTTCATTTCGCCTATTTTTTATAGATTCCGAACGAAGCGCGAGAAACGCGTATTTTACAATGACGTGTGTGTGTGTGTGTGTATGTGTGTGTGTGTTTTTTTACACTTTTTTTCATGTACAACGGTTGCGAGCGAGAGTCTGGATTGAAGAGTAATTTTTTCTTGAAATTTCGTTATAATTCATTCTCTGAAAGAGGTAATTTCCGATTTTTCCCGTATTTTTCTTAAGCGTTCGTGAAAACTATACCTTTTGTTACAAAAATTTTTTATATATATATATATATATATATATATAAATAAAAAAAGTACGTACCTGGTAGATTTTTATTTATTATTTAAAAATTTTTCAATAATACTTTAATCACAGAACTCTTTAAATATTATTGAATATTTAACCTACAGTTAATTATTTTTCTACAATTATTATTATTAGTCGTGTAGAGGAGTCAGAGAGGTGTACTATAAAAAATATTTTCCGTCATTACATACATCTTTTATTTAAACTTTAAATGTTTATAAATAACAAACTGTAGGTCGCATATTACATATTCGATATTGATGTATCGACATCAAAAAGTCTAGTCAAAAAGTTTTAAAAAAAAAAAAGAATAAAAAAATAAAGCATCATTATAATTTTTTTTGTGAAGCACCGCTCAGAATCTAAAAAGTAATTTAATAGTAAGTTATAAATATATGTATATAATGTTTGTTTATGTGGCAGGCATCTGTAAGTTGTATTATAATATACAAAACTTCTATAAGTATTAATGCAAACCATTTTTAAAAATCTGAGGAGACACGCCTTCCCCTCCATTGGCTGTGCGTGTCTGGGTTCAAGTTATTATTCAGTATGACATTAACTTCACATAAATCGATTCGAATCGATACTTAGGTTAGGTGGTTCGGTTCAACATCTAAATTTTGAATTTGAAACTTAAATTTTGAATTTTACCGACCTCTAATAATTACTGAATTAAAACTGCTTTATATATTTCAATCAGAGTTTAGGCAAATAATTTATACTAATAACTATAATAGAGATCGCATTTGTGACGATTTTAATTCGGACTATTTTAACTCAACAGTAAATTAGCTTGATACAAATTTATATATAATTTTTTTTTTTTGATTATAGAGATAATTAGGGGGAAAATAGATTTTTCGACAAAAGAATTTTTCAAAACATAATTGAGACTAACTTAATCCATAATATTAACTAAGTAATTTCAATTATGTGAGCCCCGCCTGAAGCCAACACAACACTTCTCGCCTATTATAATATAAGTTTATTAGATTTTACGTTTATAGTAGTTATTCGCATGGAAAATAATTATGCTTTACAGTAATATTGTATAGGCTACGAATATCAATGGATTATTGAGAAAACAAAACTCAAAAAATCGAACTCTTATTAGTGTATTTTATATAAGTAAATATTTAAAATGGTCCTATCTTGATATTATACACATACCTTAATAAAAAAAATAAACAATAGATGTATCAATACTAAAAAACACGATTAATACTAAATCAATTTTTATATTTTACACAAAATGTATCTACCTAATGTTCGAAAATTTTAATGTGTTCGAATAGAAAAATATAATTCTTAAATAAGATATAATATATTTATATACTAATATATAATGTATATATCTGGTTTCTCCAGATAAAATCTAGTGATTTTGTGATAACTGATCATTATTTGTTGATGTTTTTATTTACAGTAATTGACTAGCATCCCGGAATGTCCTCAATGAAGAAATTAAAAGATGCTATTTCGTTTTGTTCATATAGTCCACACAAGTTGTAGAGACCGTAAAAACATATTATAAAAAAATATACAGAGTATGGTACGAGATACGAAACAGTAGACCGTTAAGTTTTACGGGAAAAAATATTTACATACCATTTTAAGGTATAAGTAGCACGGGATTGACATGACGATCGACTCTCCTTTGGAGTTTTTTTTTTTCATCATTATTTAAGAATTACAAGATTGATTTTGAAAAGTTTTAGCCTTTATTTTCGATAGGGAGGAATAAATATACTTTATACCCCATTAATTGCAAGTATATTATTAAAATACTTACAATACAGATTTATCATTATTCCATTAAAGCTGCTGCGGAGCCCACCATATTTTTGTGGTTTTAGACTAATAAGCTGAAAATATTTGTTTACGTACTTAACGATGTACGATTATTGTTTTGAATATTATGTATTATCGTTGATTATATATTATATAATATATAATCAATGGTATTATGTATGAATTTATTAGGCTTTTTCCTAGGTTATATAAGACAAATATTGTTTGTTTTTTTTTAATTTAACCATCTTTAAAGTCAAAATTTTTTTTAAAAAATGTATTTAAAAAACAAGAAAATATTTTTTTAAATTAAATATTTTTTAAATTATAACAGAAGCGGATCCTAGGGAGTGGCGAAAAGGGGCGTGAGACCTCTGCGATTACAAAAAACATATACTTCTAATATGTTATATAGAGAATTTAAGAAAATTAAGTAGAGGTACCCACAAAATTACTAAAGGATATCCCAATCCCAATAAAAAAAACGTCTGGATCCGCCTCTAAATTCTGAAACGTTAAATATTTTTTCTACATAACCAGCTATGGTAGGAATGTTAATGAATACAAACATTTTAACAAAATTTTAATCGGACCACCGAAAGTATTCGAAAAAATCTTTGTCTTTTAGCAGTTTCCACTTGTAAGTTAGTAGGTTTAAAGAGAATTTTGAGTGATTGTGTAGCTCTCACACTGTGCAGTCATTTCGTGTATAATGAGTTGCCAATATTCTAAATTTTGTACTCCGACAGCCTTAAACGAACTTTAAATTCACAATTGAAATTGAAGACGTTCCATGTACTCCTTCATATGGAAGATGACATCGCAGGGACGGTGATCATTTGTCATTGGATGTTTAAAGTCTCGCACGGAAATTGGCGTCCACTCTTTCGAGTTCGATTTCCGTGGATTTTTATTTTATTTTTTGCCTATAACGATCTTCAACGATAAGTCGAATCAATGTTTTATACTGCAGAGTCTGTAGTGCCAACCCGATGGGGGGGGGGGCAACACATATTGTGAAGGCTTCGTCGGTCGTCTCCTAATCGAATCATTTCGCCGTTCGGCAACGTTCTGACGTGACTTCGTCGTTACCGACGGATCTGTCAATATGTGGCTTTTCCTTTTGAGAATTGTGGTTAGGACACTCGTAAAGGCAAATGAATGAATGACAACGACGAGATAAAGAGCTAGAGCGGTTGCCAAACGTAATAGAAAAACCGCGAAAATCCACTTAAGGTGACACTTTGAATTTAAACTCAACGTATCCGTGAACATAATGCTGATCTGCAGCACCTCAGCGATGCCGTAGTATCCCCGTTTACTCGACACACCATAACGTGAAAAATACATCTTTCCGTGCGCTACAGTATGTCAATAAATGATCGTTTTCTAAAAAATTATCGGTGTACTTACTGCTTGTTAGAAAAAAAAAAAACACCATTTACCCCTTGCCACACCCCGTGAGGGTATTATATCGTTTTGACGGCCAAACGAGACGAATCGTTTTTGTATGTAGTCAACGTTTTTTTTTTTTTTTTTTCGAAAACTAAGCGAATCCACAACGTCGAACAAATCGCCGACTGACGACTCAGTATATTATATATATATATATATACCGTACACTGCAGTTATATACTCACACACATACATATATATATATATAGTGTAACGGTGTAGCCTCTTGGGAAATCGTTAAAATATATATATATATATATTTCACTGCCAATCGGTATGTATACAACAGTTACTATTCATATATATATACCTATAAATACATAGGACTGGTGTATATATATATATATATATATGGGTAGTCTTATTTTATTTTTTTATTTTTCAACTCGGTTTCCCATCGGCATTTGAAACTTGCTGCAGGTATAATATAAGGGATATGAGGGTGAATCGAGGACAGAACAAAAAAAAAAAAAAAAAAAAGTGAAAAATACGGTAGGTATAAAGAATATAAAGACGTGTCTTTAATGATCATTTATCGTTCACATCGATCGTTTATATCTTCGAGACGGTATACGTCGAGGGTGTATCGGCACGATGGAATGGGGTTGGTGGTGGTGGTGGTGGTGGTAAATAATAATTCTAGTGCGCGGCGAAAAGGAAGGCGGAGACGTCGAGGGGACGGGACACGTCGTCGGCACGTCATCGTCTGTGGCCGTGAATGAACGATACGCGTCTTTTTAACAGCCGGTCAATGTGGCCCGTTAGTGTATATATTATTGATGACGTTGCTTCGAAGGGGAGGGTGAGGATTCCGAAATGTCCGTGGAAAAAAATTTTTTTTAAAAAAAACAACTCTACGTTACGTCGTGCCTAACTGTTGTCAGAGAACAGGCGTCGAACTGCAGTTATCGACGAAGCGGAGATAAAAGAAGTCGATTGATTTGTGCCGTATTTATTACGGGGATTTGGACGTGGTTGTCCGGGTATTCGACCGCCATATTGCGCCCCTAGAAATATCGTTAAATCGTATTTTTTTTACGATCAATTACGAATGCAGTGGGAAATACCGTGAACTCTGGAGCGAAAATCCGTCCAAAACACTATTAAATGGTCGAATTATCGTTATCAAGCGAGAAAAATATGGTTTTTCTCGTTATTCGCGACGTTTCTAACAAAACTGTACGATTATAGGTGTTATACCTATATAATATACGAGAAAATATATATAATGGGACCCATTGAACCACTGCAGATATTGTGAACCGCTCAGGACCGAATGGTTCTAAAACAACAACATTTGAAAACGTATAATTTTTCATGCGAAATTTTTTATTTTTTTTTTTTTATAGGTCAAATTTTCAGATTAGAATTAACACATTCGCATCATCGCTACTGAACGAGTGACTGTACCTGAAAAACCAAAAAAAGTATCGATACAAATCAAAATCAATATATTAGGACTGTTCAGAAACGCTATCCAGAACAGTTTTAAAATGTATACCGAATATGTGTGTATTGTACTTTTTATATTATATTATTTAAATCGAACAGAAACAAAAATTACACTTGTGGTTTTATCGTGTTTTTGGAACATATTTTAACACTATGTTTTCTGACCTCCAAGCTATACACATATGATTCACGAGTACACGATTTACAGAACGATGTTTTAAGACATTTTTAGTATTTTTGTTACTTTAGGTTTCTATACATAAGTATATAATATGTTTATATTTTAAGTACTTGTAGATTTTCTAATAATAAAACGAAAAAACTGAATTCCACAAAAGCATTATTTTGTAAATAAATGTAGGTATATTATATTTTTGTGGAATTGTTTTTTTTTTCATTTTATTATAAGTACCTATAGATATTTTATATTCCCGTTGTGACATCTGTCTGTTTTTATAATTCGTTACCGTGGTTACCAACATAAATTTTTAACATTTTTATTCGTTTTTTTGTTTTTAGGTTTCTATACATAAATAAGTAGGTATTACTAATAATATTTATATTATTAGATATACTCGTATTAAGTCGAACCAAATTATTTTACAATTTCATATGGAATTATGATTTATTAATTATTAAGAAATTAACTAAAAAAATATGGATATAAACCGGGAATTTAGCACACTCGCAATTGATTATAGTACCTATATTATATTTATCTATTTATTGGAAATTTATTATAATTTATTATTAAGTCTTATTGGACATTTTCAAATTAAACCATGTAGGTATTTGGTACCCATATAGTAATACACAATAGTTTAGTGTCCTATAAAAATTAAATTTTTTATGATTTCATTTTAATAAAAATAAATACATGTTAAGCACTTTTTCAGCGAATTTCCGAAGGTTAAAAAGTAAAATGTCAAATTCTACAAATCGGTATACTCCTTACCCCTTCTGAGGCAGGAATTTTTTTTCGCAAAACCCTTCATTAAGGACATTACTGGACATACACACTATAGTATTTAAGGAGTGGTGTAAGGACTAATTTTCGTTAGGTTCATTATGTGGTGCGGTATATAGTTATAAACATAAAACGATCGTTAGTCAGTGAACGTTATCATCACTGAAGTCCTAATAGTAGAACACCCAGTTACACGGATTTTCACGCACGTGCTCTGCAAGTCATCAACGAAACACAATAATACATCATTAATTTTAACGATGGCTTCTGGACTTTCAGAGAAAATTTCCAAAACATAAGTACTTGAATATTATTATTTTTGAAAACGATTAATTTCGCGGAATCCTTTTTATGAGTTTTTTACATAAATGGCCTCAAAACAGAAACGCACAATTTTGTATCCATAAATGGATTCCATACTGCATTATTGAATGAGTTACACACATTGTATGAATAAGAGCCGGGAATGGATCTCCTAATACATTTTATAAATATTTTTAGAGAATCATTACCAATAACTTTTTACAGCATATGAGTTAAATTCATAGTTTGAGAGAAAATACACATCTATTCTCAGATTCAAACATTCGTTATACATCATACTCATAAATGAGAAGTTATATTTACCGAAAATTCCGTGATTAGTTAATTTTTTTACTTCACATAGAAAAATTATACAAAATAATATATGTAGGTGTTATAAAATCGTATTTTTCATTTTTATTTCTATTGTAAATAATTGTAATTAGCAATTTTAAATTAAAATCGATAATTTATACCCTCTTAACCCTTTTTTAGTTAAGAAGTTAATTATATGTAAATAAAATTTTGAATCAACTTTGTTGGAATAAGATCAATAGGTGAAAAAAAAGTCGAACGTTCATACCATAAAACCGCTTTCCTGCACAATTTTCATAATCACGAGATAAAACCTTTTCATACTAATCCCGTGATTTATTGGATTCTTTACCACAAATATATAGGTCTTATGTTACAATTTACATTATTTAATTACCTAAATGGGTTCAAAATCAGTTTAAAATTTAACGAAAATCCACGTGCGAATATTAAAAATAATATCATAAGAATACTCCCTAACCAAACATAGCCTATAAGAAATAATTATTTTTAAATTGCATCAAATAATTTATATGTAGAATTTTCATACTACCCGGTCATTTGTTTTAAAAAAAAAACACGTTTTTAGTATTCAAATCTAAGAATATATTTTTCAGGGACCTCCACGCCACACCATTCTAAGGAGTATTATTTAGGCAATGTATTATACTTTCTTAGTAAGATTTTGTGTTTGTGTGAGGCGTACGTGATCATTAGTGTTAGAACCCGTATCAAAAGTATACGATAACTACGAGAAGCCATTACACGCACCCACGTACATATGTCAGCAATCTATTTTATAATCACGAAAAATTTACATTTTTCAATCAAATAAAATTTCATCAGAACGTCGCTATGTGTGCATCGATTTTGATTTTGTAAGAATATTCTAATTTTCCATAATATTTACGAGGAATTTTTAAAAAAATTTATATTCAATTAAATATTAATTATGTTCAAAATTTTTAAAATGTTGGAAACTTTAAATGGTTTTATTGTATTAAAATGAAAATGAAAAATGTGACTAGATCGAGTAAATAATGAAATATCTATATACGTTTTTTAAATTATCGTTTTATTATCGGAGTATGCATCGGGCCGAACTGTTGAAATTAGAATGAGTAGTTTTTGACTAAAAAAAAAAATGGTGGTATGGATGCCCTTTAAATTAAACGAATAATAATGTTATTCCGAAGGCGGTTTATATAGTTGATTCAATATACGAATAGGTACAACTGGCAACGATCGAGTATCGTACAAGCTATAAGGCGCTTATCAATATAATTCCGTAATTTTACAAGATCGAATGTCTGGAGATAATTAAATGCCAATCTAACCTTAAATTATTATAAGTACGTTTAAAAATGTCTATGAATAAATTAACACATGTTAATGCCCCGTGATTAAAAAACAATATCGTTACAAATTAAATATAAATAAATTAAATACCATCGAGGCTATAGTAATAAAATACAAATTCATTATTTACCAGTATATACAGCTGTATCTTCAAAAACAGAAACTATCAAACACAAATCGAAGTTTCGAACAAACTCAAACGCTAAAATTACATAAATATTTACTCTATCAATCACTTCACACATCGTTGTTTTAAGTTTACTTTGGAAGTAATTTAAGTTCAATGTTTTAACATTTAATCTCAAAGTAACGTAATATTATGCAATTTTTCTTTTTAACACCTACTTATTTATAGTTTTTAATTTGATTTAAATTTGGTTAACTTTTTGAACTTAAAATACTTTATAGTTTACACACTATGATTATGTTTTATTTTTTTATAGAAACCGAAGAAACTTACCAATTTGTTCTACATATTATGTAAAAGTTTTATTTTACTTTTAGATCATGCAAAGTAAACCGATCTTTATTTAAGGGTTTTCAATTAATTGAATTAAAAAAAAAAAAAAAAAAAAAATCTGAAACCATTTCTGGGATAGTTTATGTGAATTAAAATTCACATAGATAAATAAATTGTACTGTTTGATAAAAAGCAAAAAAAAAAATATATATATATATATGGGTATCTAAAAACGACCCTTTGCCTGTAATTTTCGATACGTGGAATCTTTAGTTCAAATCCTTTCTATAGGTTACATATTTTTTTCACACACTCAGTGATGTAACATTTATTAGATCAGAGGCTACAAATTTTGGTTTATACTGCAGTTTTTTTTTAAATTTTGAGTTTATTATATAATAGTAAACAGTAAGATCACCACAAAATGGATTTATGAATGGAGATATTAAACCGTGTAGTTTGAGCAAATAAGGTTCATTTCCGTTGTAAGCCAAGTATTAAGTATACGCAACTATAGAAATGAAAATAACAAACACTGTCATATCATGGAGGGGGAAGTTCTGAAGCTACTGTAGCCACCATGTCTACGGTACTGCTGAGAATTAATTTTATTTTTATGATCACTTCAAAGTCCGCACACAATAGTGCATTTTTTTCAAAATACAAATATTAATTTAACATGACCGTTGATCCGACTTGCTTGGTTTTCGTTTTTTGTGTTTTGCGCCAGTTCCCAAAATCTACATCGATAAATTATTTTCTCAAAACGTAAACACAATTATTTCTTCCAGAGTACATATACATATAATATCATGGCTTATATACTTAGCTGATATCAGTCGATTCGTATGTGGCGCGTGTTTGTTTTTGGATATAGTACTAGAGCACAGGCAACTGTATCACGTTAGATAAAACATCCGAATATAAACCAACCCCGGTATAAAACATCCCGGTATATACGAGTGTTGTATACCGTATTGTTATATTGACTTGAAAGGAATCCATCAAGGGTACGGAAAATATTCGAGATGACGTATATATACGAGCATAGGCAACATAAGTGCACAAGTATATACGTATACATATATATATATATAGGATATTGTTTGTAAAGCAAATATACAGCGTTTGCCCCCCCCCCCCACAATACTCGTTAAATATATATACGTCGAACAAGGAAGTTATATATTATACACGTGAAATAAGTACAAGTACGCACTATATCTGAGCCGGAGACAATGATTGATAATGACAAAGCGCAATAATAACGTAATAATATGGGAATTTCTTCGGCGGAGCACGTGCTGGGGTTAAAACGCCTAATATTATTATTATATACCTATGTAGATTATATAGCTTCAACGATGGCGTAGGCACTTCGTCAAATATGATTAGTCAATAGTCTTGTCACTAAGTTTGACGTGTCATATCACAGATTAGAACATTAGACCAGATGGTACACTCCGGAGCAAAACAAAAGATTTACAAATAAATTAATGTACTCCGATCAGGACGAACTCTCAGTGCAGACGAAATTATCACATAGACATTGTACAATAATATATGCATGATTTTTGACACATATTATCAATAGAACGTATTACATGATGAAACCACGGCCAAAGATACTATACGGTTGCACGACGAGGCATCAAAAAGCGGCGTCGAAAGGTCTTATCAATTTTAAACGAAAACCTGCGTACTCCTCGTGGATTATGTGATATAATTATATAAATATTTAGTACAAAATAACAAGACAAGAGCGCTATAATTACGTGGATTTTCGACTAATTTGATAAGAATTTTTGACGCCTTTTTTCGTTACAGCACATCATAGGCCGTCGCGCAACCATAGTATCTACAGCCGCTGATGAAACACAGATATTATAATATACGTAGATAAAAACCCGGATTGCTAATACTGAACTTAAATACTAAGCTTAGTGATTGATAATATTACTATGTATAACATAAAATCCTGAAAAAGCCTATGAACACTGAAATAAATGTCTTTGTCTGGTGGGTATTACTATCAATTGCTTTGAAATTAACTGTTTAGTAGGTACTTGTCATTTTGTTTCTCGTTATCAATCGCAGATATATGAGATAAAAAGTTGATTAACTATACATATCTATATCATAGAAATATTCAAAATCATGAACAGCTATGGAGGTTAACACATTTAGATTATGTTCTCCAGCTTTGAGCGTAAATTCAATCGATCAGCTGTGAAATTGAAAAACCCAAAGTATAACGAGGAAGTTTCTATAGCATAGCGAAAATAAATAAAGCTGCCGTCCATTGTTTTAAATAGAGAAAATAGAATTATTATTATTATTATATTAATATTATAATATTTATACGGGATAATCAATAATAATGAGTAGCTAATAGCTACAGTTTATATACTGAATACGAGATCATTACATAATACATGATAATTTGGATACATGTCCATGTGATCATATACTAATGAACAAAGATCTATATAAAAATAACCTACTTAAAATGGTGGAAATGGCAGCTGTTTAAACGTATTAAATTTACTTTGTTGCCTATAACATATCGATGACTGAACCCTGTCAAAATAAATTAAATACCTATAGAACACAATTTCAAATACATTTAAATTAATCTTTGCAAGTTTATTTTAATCTCCAAAATGATTATTTACATGACAAATATAAATCATGAACCTATTCACCTCCCACGAATTGAAGCACTTGGACATGAATATGCAATAATTAAAAGAGGATTGTGGAAGAGAAACGTTATTTTACAAAATGTTTTTCATTTAAACAAAAATTCGATAAGATGAGTATTTATCACGGACATCGGGGATTAAACGAGTTTAAAATTAATTTTTTTCATCCACAATAGGTACTTTTTTTTTGCTAATCAGATATTGTCTGGAAAGTTAGTCCATATATAGTTTACGAAAATAATGAAAAGTACCTTTTTTTCCCGTCTGACTACGTTTCATGACGGTTTTTAGTAGTTACGTCTATTGTTTATACACGATTATGTCGAATAATTAAACTCATTCGATAATAATATCACATACCATTTAGTAATAATAATAATAATAATAATAATAGTTTGCCTTCGTTGTCGTCGCCGAGACCGTTGCTACTGCATGGAGATGAAGATACGTGCCCTCTCGTTCTGTTCGCCGCAGCATCTACGAACGAGACGGATCCAAACGTAAATCGGATTAATAATAAAGTTTGAAACCTAAAAGTTTGGCAACACTTCGCCTATACCGCCATCACGCGTAGATACCAAAAGTCCGGTAACCGACGTCGCGCATGGTATAAAATATGATATCGTTCGGTGTATTGTGTTATGCGAATCTCAGAGGATATTTTGTGGACTGACCTAGATTGATTATTGGAACTCTTGGGATGTGCGGTTTTCGTACATGTACTTTTATATATTTTTTTAAGCTTTATATTTTTAAAAATCTTCTGTAGAAACCGAATATTCAACGATTTTTCACAATCAATGAAAAAATAATTTTCATTCAACTGTAGAGATTTTGCAATACATTCTACACTCTACATAAGTAGTCATTGCACATTAAATTCAAATCTAATTTTGTTTTTAAAAAATTCATTTATAATTTGCAAATTCATCAATATACGTACAAATTATTTCGTATTTTTGTAAGCTTTAAGCTAATACTAAAATACTTAAATTGATTTTGATAATCGAATCCTTTAGTTTTCACTGTAGGTATAAGTAATTACTTATCAATATCTACTGATAATCAGGGGTTAAATGGGAAGGGGGTGCTATACACTGATATGCTCAAAGTTAGATCAAAATCATTTCCTTCGATTTATTTTCGTTATTTTTTAATAGTTTTTTATTATAATTAAATTATAATTAATGTTATAATTATTGTAGTTTTTCAAAAATTATGGCTATAATAGCACGCAATTGTATAAATATAATGGCGTTCGTGAAAAAATAGCATTGATCTGCTAATTTTACAGACCACTTAATATACGTTTTAAAAATATTCTAGGGGTATTTTTCTTCGGGAAAATTGAAAACATCCAGGAAATTCCTCTCTTCAACATCTTCCAAAATCGATTTTTTTAAAAATCTAATTTTGATATTTGAGGGTAAAATTTTAGTTTAAGACCTGAAACGACCAAAGCCTGTAGGAATTGTTAACAAATATCGGACTATTTTAGCCTTTTGAAGAATACGCAGGATGCTCAAAATGGTAAAGAAATTTTCTATCGTCCTTCACAGTGTATTCTTTTAATTTATTACTTTATTTTATTTTATTGTGTTATAAGTTTTAAATTAAATATTAATTAAAATATAACCTATTTTTGAAATATATTGATTGTTAATTTGGACTTTGATCGGTATTCAATACACAGGGATAGAACGTTAAATATGTTAAGCGCGTCACAATAGCGTTAAATCGAATACAGCGATTTTATCACAATAATGATGTAATACGAGAAAATGAACGCAAAAAGAATACAAAAACTATCAGTTGGTACCTAAAGAGAAGAGTCATTTTCGAAAAAAAAAAAAAAAAAAAAACAAAGCTTTTTCCATTGTCATTTATATATGATGTAATCAATAGGTACACGGCGGAAATAAAATATATTTACGATATTCAAATATTTTTTCTGCACGATTAAGGAGTTAGAATTACTTTAAAGTGTAAAAATTATAACCAAAAATTATAATATTTTCGCCAAAAATGGGAACTAAAAAGCAATTAGTGTGCTTAAGTAGTTAGGGAAATTTGCCTAGAAGCTTCAAGTCAATTTCAATTGAAACAATAATATATGATCAAAATGTTATTAAAGTTAGCCATATTGAAAAGCGAGATGATAGCAGTTCTCTTATACGACTGATAAAAAATAATAATAATGTTATATACAACTTCATACGAACTGTGAAAATAATGTAAGTATATTCAAAATAGCAATTTAGTATAACAGAAAATGTATCAGTCTGGACTAAAAAATTTAATTTGTATTTAAAATATTTCCCGCGATTTTCGATTTTCTTATACATTGTGCTCTATTACTCTTATAACATAAATTGTAATTAGTCAAATAATATAAATAACTCATTAAGTGGGGGTTATCATTGAACTACTCGACAACAATATTAGATTTGTATGTATAGTAACTCTAAAGTAACCTTTGTTGTAACCTTTGAAACGGGAATAATTTGTATACACAAAATGTATTTATACAGAAAATATTAAATATTGAAACAATAATTAAATATGGTATTGTCAATGAAAATAATTCAAATACCCTCTTAACTGATTAAAATAAAACATACAACGAATCGTTAAATAATATATTTTTATTTAAAATATAATACTACCTAATGTTAATGCTATTAAAGATTAAAGAAATAAATATTTATTTTTTTTTAATATTTTTGTTGCACTGAGTTTTATGAAAAATATTCGATCTTGTCCATTTTTAAGATAATTGCTTTTCGTTATTGAAGCGTCCATCGAACGTTCGAGTATACTATATCACGTCCTAATGTAATGATAAATCACGAGTTTAAATTGAATATTAAATCGTTTATGATGATGCCAATAAGAATGTGATAATGTATACAATACAGTAAGCAGAGTTTTCGGACAAAGTTTCGTTAGAAAATAATTCCTGCGTAGATAGATTTTTTAAACAGCAGTAGAATCTATAGGGACATTAATGTCCCATCACGATATTGAGTTATAATTTCAGAGGGAAAATTGAAAATAGTGCACCTAATTTATTTATATATTACCCGTATAATTCAAATTTATTTTGAAAGAATAATAATGAATTGGAATATAATATATAGCTCATGATTTTAAATTATCATAGTTTTATGCTGTTATATAGCCATAAAAAAAAAAAAATGGAATAAACGAATTCAAAAAACCTATATTAAACGGCTATACCTATAACTACTTTAAAAGTTTAAATAAGGAAAACTAACGATTGAAAAAACGGTGGAAGACATTTAAAAAATGTTTCATTTCGTATATTGCGTGTTCAAAAGCACGATCACATTATTTTTGTGTACACGCATATTATAACGATCACAAACGGAATCGACATTTTTCTACATTCGGTAATATCCAAATACAATATGGACGAATTTCATTTTATTACGCTTTTGTTCTCGACCTGCATGCAATATTCTGGACATTGGAATAATCGAAAGATCACGGGGAAAAAAAAAAAAACCAAAAACGAACGATAATGTCATAATGATGACATTTCTAGCTCATATACAGTCGATGGCGTATACATTATTTTTGAATATGATTAGGTTAGTGGGGGGAGGGGAATGCATTTTTAGATTACGATTATGATTTATCGAAAATATTTTGCGTGCACATTGATCATCTAAGTTCTAGTTTAACACGTTTTATGTGTCCCGCACATTATAATGAAAATAATATATAGATGAAACTCATCAATTTATATTATAAATACCTATTATTTAATATAATAATGCCATACAGTGAAACTTTCGTTTAACGGTCACCCAAAGGGACCAGAAATATTAACCGCTATTTAGAGATGGCCGTCCTATGGAAGTGACAGTGGTTAAACGTGAATAATTTCCAGATGACAACCATACGCCTATAGGTATATATATATACACTATAGACAAAGCCGTTAAATTTTCTAGCCCCATTTAAATTTATCAATCCGACCATTTGAAGCTTTCAAATTTCAAACTTCAAGTCCCTTACTTACTTGTAAAGCTTCCTCTTAGTGAATCGGTCCACTGATTGGAATATCTTTAGCGCGAGCAACACAAAACCATTCATTTACATTATCGTTGACATTCGCCGTCTCGTTTAATGATTTTCATTTTAATTATTCACATTGTATTTTCACAATCTTATTCATATATCGCGCCTTTATTTTTTACTAGATCGGTGGCTCGAGTTTTTGGCTACGTCAAATTTGTCCACGAGGGCGGGCACGTGTGTTCGCATTTTCTTTCTCGCAAAATTCAAACAACTTGATTTTTTCCGGTAAAGTTAGATTTGTTCGTTTAGTCGCCGTAGTACGTAGATGCGCATGTTTTACCCCTTGTAAAGGCTATTTCAATCGACTAATGAAACGTCATCAAGTACCCAAACCCGCCGTGTGTATCCGCGTTATCGTAGAATTTCGACAAGATAATGGCCGTAAATAATGGAATATTTTCTGTTATAAATATTAATGTAATGTGTAATATATTGTGACCTTTATTTGGAGGTTGAAATGTTATTTTCCCATAACACTTGATGGGACCAACAAAAAATGACCGCTGTTACATAGTGGTGACCGTTAACGGAAGTTTCGCCGTACAAAAGTTTATATATGGTTTTCGGTTAAAATAAAATACGTCGAAATAGTGTTTTTATAGTTTAAATAAATCGATCAAATGCTTTCGATGGTTAACTATAATAATTAATGTTGTTAAAATTTGAATACATTTTGATTTTGAAAGGTTGACGCATTTGGTTTTCCATAAATCAAACTTAAACCACTTTATTTAAGACCTATAAAGATCGAATAATAAAATTATTTCACATTATTATTGACCTAATGGGTCGTCACTTCGTCAGGGAGCTACCAATCAAAATGTGAATTTATTGATTTGGATAAAATTAACTAGCTAAAGTTAAGTACATTAGAACATTTCTTTAAGTATTTAAGAGTTAATAGTTAATTAATAAATGTCTTAAGTAGTTAAAGTAAAAATATAAAAATATTAAAAATAAGTTCATCAGAAATCATAAGTAAAAATGGATACATAAAATAATTATGTAGGTAATAACTAATAAGTTTAAACTTTTAATGGATTTATTTTTTAAGTCGACAAGTTTTACACACTAAAATTACCTATTCTATGTTCATTGTAGCAATAATTGTTTGAATAGTCCTATAAAGATTTTTAAAGTCGATTTAAATAATATGTTAATAACTCTACTTTTAATTTACTTTTTTAATATTTTAAATTCTGAGCGGAGCGAAGGAGCTATTGGTTTTACAATGATGTTTATTATTTTTTTCTTCTGTGTACAACTTTTTGACCAGAAAGAGTGCTTCGATCCTTGCAAGCTTATCGCGTATCTGATATTTAATTGAATCTCGTTTGTACTTTAAAGAGGTCATTTTTTGATTTTCTTAATTGATTATATATTATATTATGTATATATAGACCTACATGTATTATACAAATTATAGTATTTCGCCGATTTCTAAACTTACCAAACATTATTTGATATTGTATGAATATTATTTTAATTTTATTTAACTGTATATCATGTGATTGTTTAAATGTGTTATAATATTGTATAGAGGATATTAATATAGGTAAAACAATTAAATCAAAGAGTTCTAACAATATTTTGTTAGTTTTCAAAAACCAGAGTAGGAACTAAACTCTAAATAAAATATGCTAAATCTATATTTGACAGTATTTAGTTATGTTTTTATATATTAAATCAAGCTATTCTAAATAAATATTATATTCTATGATATAGAGAAGATCACACTAAATCACACTTTTTTTTCTTGAATTACTATTTTGATATACTGTTAAACATACTGAATAACATCATTAATATTAATAGTTATGTGTTATGTACACCGAAGCTCTATTTGGAATCGTTTTTATCGAACGCAATGACTTAGCATTACTTTCAAATACAATACATTTACTAAAAGTACCCTATCCGATCAAAACTTCCACCCCTAATGACACCCGACGAGCGGAGTGCACATTTTTTTCATATTTATTCCTTTAAAATTGTTTTATGAGATTGAAAATTACTAATTATTTTTTGTTGACCAAATATTTAAATATTAGACATAAAATGTAAAAAGGAAAAAGTCGATTAAGACTTAAAAGTTAATTTGTTGATTAAATTTGTAAATTTGTGAATTTGTTGATTTAAATTTGTTTTTCAAATCCAAATCGGACCATACAGAAAATTGCTACAATGGATAAAAAACGTGAACACCTTTGAAGACATTCATGAATCATCGACGATTTACACACACGTTATCGGTGTGTGTGCAATGGGTAGTGAGGTTTATATACACACTAATATTAATTTACATGCGTACACATACATACAATACATCATATTATTCGAAAATTGCCTATACACGACTCCTTAAAATTAGCTGATAGCTGCATAAATAATAATAATTCTAGACAGAAACGTGTAAAAACGTTCCTTTGTCGTGCAACGGTAGGTATATATAAAAAAAAAAAAAACTATTATCCTAAGATTAATAATTGTTTTAACTTACTTTGAACGAACAAATATTAACTATAGTTATATTATAACTAGATAATTTGATAAATTTACCATTTATACGCCGAATTAACTAGTTAAATGTCAACCACTTGTTGTTGCCCATCCGAGAAACCACTTCCTTTTTCATAATTTAAAGAAAAGTTTAACTTTTAAAAAATTATATTCATTTTGAAATTCGAGAACATTCGACATCACACAGATTTTATTGCTGCACTTGGATTGGATTTTCATTTCGAGAATACCCACTTGAAAATAATTCCGGCGTTCTTCTTCTGCAATGCCACATAAAAAAAAGTAAAATATAATTCGTGGGGCGGATGGTGTGGTCAGACCCCGTGTCCAAAGAGGAGGCTCTTTGCATTCATATGCACTCCTGTAATTTGTATACGATAATGTACACGTATAAAAATGAAATTCAGATATTTTTTTTCCCCCCGTCAGTTAAAATAATTATCGCATAGTTCTCAGGTGATACGACACTCAGCTGTGCGTATATCGGATGTTTAAAAAGTCACCAAATTCCGAGATAAACGCGTATTTTTTTAAATAAATATTCGTTTTTCAAACATATTGTTTTGTCTGTATTTGGAAATGTACTATATCAGTAAGTACAATCAGCTATAATATATTATAAGGTCGTATATAGAAATATTGTTAATTACGCGGTCTGCGTGTTTTTTTTCCCCTCGATACAGTCACGGCTCGAACACGCGACAGCGTATGTATATAAATATGGCGTTTAGCCAACATCGGCGAATTCAATCGTGATTTTTATTCGTGGGGTTATTTAGTGAAATATATAAGAATAGCTGGCTAAGAATGCCTGCAGATTTCAAAAATAATTATATACCAAACATAAAGAACAAAAATATGTAACGAATAATAATCATTAACGTTTTACTTAGGTACATTAATTTGGTAAAACGTTAAAAACTTCCTTAATATTAAAAACTGTTTCCTGTTAGTGTATTGTGTTTGAGTTATCACCTACACATAATAGGTATATACACGTATATTATATTGTATTTATAAAACTTTCGAATAATATTTATGAAATATTTAGAAAACTATTACAATGTACATCACTCAAAGGACAGACGTTTAAAAGAGAACGGGACATTTTACAGATAATATCTGGTACTCAAGAGGGAGGAGACTATATACGTATAAAACTCCCCTGATAATCTATGAAAAAACACTGTCGTATAATCAATTATAATAAAGCGAGGAGATAAATGTTCTTGACAAACGGTGAAACAACATTAATAATTACGAACATATAATAATCAGTCTAGAATCCGGATATTGATGATTTTTAAACACTAAACGGATCGAGGAAGCTATAGGGATAATGAAGTATATTTTTCTTCATTTTAGATTTTCAGCAGAGCGATGAAGCTATTGATATTACAATGGTGTTTATTTTTTTCCATGAGCAAATTTTTACCAGAAGGAATCGAATAGGAATTTTGGAGTTTGTTAAGAGGACGCTATTATATTATATACGTACCTACGTTTTAACGGCATTGAAACATAGTAATTACGTTCTCGCTTTCTAAATACGATTTCGCTCCTAATTCAAAATTTAAAAAAAATATGATAGATGAAAATATTTACTATGGATAAACATAGTTTAAATTTTAAATTTGGAAAATTAACCTGTTTTTGTCTCAAATTTTAGACGTTTAAATAAATTTATCGAAAAAAAACTCTACGCTCGGTCTTAGTTTAAGTTCTCATTTTTATTTACAGTAATAATTTAGAGATCACTTTTAATCAAACTGTGATCAGACAGCCACAAGTGGTTTTTGAACAAATGTCATGATTTTACACAACAATAAAAAAAGTGGTACAGATACGAGAGTCGAGATTAGTTATAGATTACTTTTTAAATGTATTTTAATATTTTTTAATAGCATCCTCTAAAGTGGACATTAACAAATTTTGGTATCGAAATAGTATTTTCATAATTCAAATGCTACTATAGTCTATGAGTCTACAATTAACATTTAGATATAAATTTAAAAGTAAAGTAATATACATCGGTGGAAGCAGGATCTGTCATATGCTGATTTTTATCGTCAAATGGTTTTTGGGGAGGGGGAGTGGGGTGTGAAACGTGCAGACGTCGGCAATTCTAAATCCCAGTCCTTCATTTCATCTCATTTTGTATCGGTTTATTTTTATGAAATTGGTTGGAGTTATTGGACTTATGCTGACGTAAGTATGTAGGGGGTATAATTTGCTGACATTTGCTGATAAGGAAGACGGGTCTTTTTTTATTTCTTGTGGAACCGGCGACGCCTTGGGGACAGCTTTCACAATACTAAACAATACTGAATTGAATTTGTTTTTCACTTTTTCCTTTACATTAAAAGATTTAATTTTCCTCCTCAGAAGTTCAATAGTGAAACAAAACAATCTCTCTAAAATATATTTTAATGTTTCTTTATGGGTACCTATTATATTGTAACGGCGACAATATTTTTGTCAGTTTCTGTTCGTACTTTCTATATTAAAAATTTCAAACGGGATATAGAGTATTTCAAACAGGATTAATTTTTCGGTATTATATTTATAATTTGAATACTTAACGTAACCGTATTTCATATTTATTGAAAAGTAATTTATTGGTACACATTCAAAATTCAAACGCTATTATTTTTTTATTATTTATTTATCTACGACAATGTATAAAAATATTGAGGGGTTGGCCGTTTAAAAATCAAAAGTTGGCGCTCGTATCTCATAAAATAAGGAGGGGAAATTTTTTAAAAAGCATCTAAATATGCGTATTGTAAACACTAACATTATTCGAAAATCAGAATTCAAAAATAATAATTAGGAGCTGAGAAAAAGTACTTATCCAAACTTTTTGAACACTCTGTATATTATGTATACACATAGGAGTATAAATCATCGTCTCTTCAGCAGTGGCATATATATATATATATATATACTTTAGGGAATTCATTTAATTTCGGGGAAATTTCTAAGGGTTTTATAGTTATCATCGATGGCGTACGTGCATTTTGCAAAATTAAATTTTCTTTTTTCTTCAATTTTTCAATTTAACACATCGGTGATGAAAACGTATTATTTTTAATGTATATACCTACTCGAAATTACAGAGGTATTATTACACACGTTTAGTCAATAATTGCAGCATAAACCGCATATAATATGAATACTATACGACGTGCAGTATACTCAAACCGGTGTAGCATATATTATATAATATTATTATTATAATTATTATTATTATTATTATTATTATGTTTATACGCGTATACTTGGACAAAATGATAATAACAAAATATTGTTCAGCCCGCAAAGCAGGACGAAAACGCATCATGGCACTATATTATATTTTACAATCGTCGTATCGTCGAGCCGCATACTTTTAAACGCGTATAATAATATAATATATATACGTTTATTTTATTATTTCATTGCCAGGACAACATCGTATAATAACGTTTCAGTATATTATGCGGATAATAAAATCTGTTCACGCGTTAAACATTCAAAATTATTAAGCCATATTATGTCCAAGCCGTATATATTACAAAATACAGTACCTATACGGATATCTGCTTAATATATGTATATTGTACTCTATTAAATTAGTATATTCTGATTATTAACTATCGAACCTATGGGTGATTTCGGTGCAGCGCACATCGAAATATTTTCCAAGTATAATAAAGACTTGACACGTTTTCTGCTTCTTCTTCTGCTATATGTTTAAATATATCGGCTGTTCTAACTCCAGATTGGCTGAAAGTATACGTTGATATCGATGAACAAACATCAAATATAGTTTAGATACTTCTAAAATTTCTCGGCTAAGCTTCACAGTGGCGTCATTTCAGGTTTTACTAGGCGGGGGCAAAATTTTGACCGGCCCTTTTACAAATAATAAATATTTAAAAACGTAAATAAGCAAAAAAAAAAAAAGTCTTCGCATTCTTCGCGATGTAGGCGGTATACGCTTGCCGGTCCCCATTAAAAATTTCCGATAGACTTTAAAAATCAATCGGGCCCGCAAAAATTAGTCGGCCCCACATAAATCTTAGAGTGGGGAAATTGCCCCATCCTGCCCCCCCCCCAAATGAAGCTTCAGCCCGTAAAATATTATAATTTTCGTATCGCACATTAATCTAATTTTTTTTTCCTTCGGATGAAATTTTTTTGTTTTTTTCTCATCAATGTCGTAGAAACGTACGATTAGCCGATTTGATTCGAACACGCTTACCGCTTTCGTACTATACACAAAGTAGTGTGTCGTACCTACTACACTCAATTTTAGGGGCTGGTAATAGCTTCTCCCGTGCTAATGCAGAACGGTGGACAGTGCCTACACCAAATTTTGATCAGCGGAACTCTTTTCGGCTCTTTTTTTTACTTTTCTTTCATTCTACTCTTATTGTCCCATATGATTATTATTTTTTGTATCTTATAATATTGTCTAATATACAGGCCCATATTAATTTCATCCATGATAATACCGTTTGACATTACAACAATATTATGAACGTATATAGTAATAGTATATTCCTTCTTTTGAATTAAAATTTGAAAAAAACTAGTCGTATAAATATACATAGTTGAGCGGTACCTATCTGTTATGTCTGTTGATTCATCGAATTGAAGTGAAAAATAAACACATTCTTTGATGTCTTGTTTTAATATTTCAACTAAATTTTGTCCTATAGATTCTACTCTTCTAGTCACAGTTTTACGAGATAACTGTAAATCGTTTATAGCTGATAAAATTTCTGATTTATTTTTAAAGTTTTCAAATAAAGCATCTGCGCCTTCTAAAAAAGCTTGTTTTACTATTTCACCGGTTTGAAATGATTTTTTATTCTTGGCTAAAACATGACTAATTCGAAATGAAACAATTGTTGCTGCTTTGGATTTTAAAACTGGTTTAGTAAAAATCAATTGTTGTTTACCAATTTCAAGTTTTAATTTTTCTAAATGATTTTTACGTACTTCAGTTTTAGGAGGGAAATCTATATCAAATTTTGAATGCGTAGTTCTAAAATGTCTTTCTAGATTACCTTTTTTTGTTGTGGATATTGTTATTTGACATATCAAACATATGCACTTGTCTTTCAACGTTGTAAAAAAAAAAAAATCCATTTCCCATTCTTGATGAAAATGATAAGTTTTTTGTTTCTTATGTGCACTCATAATATTATAACTTTTAAATAGGTACAACAGACGCCAACGGAAATGCAGCCAGTGAAATGAACATTCGTGACCGATAAACATATTTATTTTGACGCACGAAACCGGATTAAAATTAAACAGATAAAACTTATCGACAATTCGATAACGATTCGTGCGCGTGTCCCTAAAAATAAATTCTAAAATGATCGACTTTGAAATTGTCCGCGATCGACCGTTTGGCCGCCCCCGCACTATACCTACGGCTATACCTATCGGTTTTCGTGATCCGTGCGTTATTATAACGATATTCTATTATTTGATGAAAATTACATTACGAATTATCGGCGATGGCGGCCCATCATAATAAAACACACGAAATATTGTAACCGTTCGTAGAGTGGTGTGCGTACATACGATATGCGCACCGTATTTTCTATAATACCTACGGGAACGGCCGGGGAATGGTGCCGCGCGGGTCAGAGCCGAGAGCGGCGTGTGACGGCTGCGGGAGACGGACCTTGTCAGCCGCGTCGTTAAATCATCGGCCGAGGGGCAAAACGGAATGATAATAATACGATAAAAAATAATAAATAAATAAATAAACAGTAAAGGAGACGGATAGAAATATACACGATAAATTACGGACAGATAAAAGACCCGAGAGCGTGTTTGTGCGATGCAGTGGATACGTGTAATAATAATAATAATAATAATAATAATATGTATATGTATATATATATTATATTGTATGTTATTATACGCGTCAACTGCGTATTATATGGAAAAGTTCATTAAACGGACGCGACCGTATTATAATAACGTCAAAAAGAAACCCAAACTATGAGAGTGTGCGAGAGAGAGAGAGAGAGAGAGAGAGAGAGAGAGAGAGAGAAAATACCGAACCAAACGATTTTCTAATGTAAATTTATTTATTTATTTATTTTTTTTTTTTTTTCGTCACACACGTTGGCCCGACACGCGGGAGTCCAATAATAATTTACCGGAGAGCGACAAGGCTACCGGGCGCGCGCGCGCGCGCGCTCTCTGGTCGCGTCGTCTTTTCACGTGACAAACGGAAGTTTTATGATCGTATTTATTTATTATTATAATTTTTATTTTTTTATTTTTTTTTACGTTGGTCCGTTTTGTGTGTTTATTATATAGGTACCTATACAATAACTGTGTAAATTGTACATAAAATGTATTTGGAAAAAAATAAATACCACCGGATTATTATCCGGGATCAGCCCCGGTGGTTGTGCAGTCGGTGTTGTGTCTCGTGTTTTTTTTTTAGAAATATTTTTCCGTCGTCACATGCCACGGCTACACCGAATATTTGTTTTCCACATTTACATACACATTTACACGCCGACATAGTACCTATTGTTATATACGGTTCGGCCACGTTTATTATAGCAGTGTGCGGCTGCCATTGACAATGATTCGTTTTTAAAACCCGTGTAATACAATCGTATATAATAATTATGTACTAATTTAAACGGTATCTATTAAACCCAAATCAATGGATACCATATTATTATATAGAAAAACAAAAATACGTTTTACAAAAACGGAAAATTACAAAAAATAATGAAACTTACGTACGTTTTACACTCACAATTTAACCGTCCGTCTTTCATTACACTAAACTGCAGATATTTCAAGTAGTTTTATGCCGTTTTTCCGTTAATATGGTACCGTACACGTAATATGTGCACGCGTGACGAAAAAAATAAATAAATACCCATTAGCTTGTTCCGTATAGTGTTCACATGCACGTCCGGCGATTATTCGTATCGCTCCGGCGGCGGCCACATTATTACCGAATTCCCTCCTGCACGTTTTTGCGTTTTGATCGTTTGGTTATGACGGGCGGTCGTCAACGTCGCGGTCGCCCCGGCGCCGAGCGCTGTTCGGTACCTACTCGATATCCGTTCGGGCGACAAATTTGTTACCTATTTCAACCTAACCTAATCCAACCGAGCTATATTATATACATACGTATATTTTTAAACTCCGATTACCTCGTAGTGTTTTCATTCTTTCCGGTCGTTCAAAATATTTAATATTTAATGTATATCGAGACACCGGCCCATGTTGTCTCATGTCTACGCGTGATCTTGCCACAGTGGTGTTAAAACGTAGTCGAGTGCTTTGGGAATATGCGGCGAACACTTAAACGAGACTTTGTGTCTATTAGAGATGTGTAGTTCATGAACGAACGAGTCCAAATGAACTATTCTCTTTGGTGAACGATATGAACTAGTTCATAATAAATGAACGGTATCGTTCATTGATAACAAATCGTTCGTATCGTCATA
>JAIPRL010006109.1:0-28904 GCA_025469235.1 Pemphigus obesinymphae | reverse complement strand
GAGGAAGGTGGGAGTAAGTGAAGAAGATGCGGGAGATAGAGTTAAGTGGAAGTGTAGGACCAGGGTGGCCGACCCCAAATAGTTGGGAGAGAAGGCGAAGGAGAAGAAGAAGAAGAAGAAGAAGATTAATTCAAGTAGAAGGAGTGCTCTAATCTCCATGTTTACCCAATTTTTGGTGGGAATACTTTTAATGGTTACTTTAAGATTAACATTTTTCGATTTTAAAAATAATTTTTAACGTGTAAGGAAAAGCATCAACATTTCACACCCCCACCCCCCCACCACAATTTCCACATTAGTTTAATAGAAAATGAATTTTCAAAATTTATTTCATATCATTGAGTACATTTTTTATTTAGTAATATAATTGTATGTGATTTGTATTTCTATAATGAATACATATAGTATATTACATACTGTAGTATATTCGGGCGGGACTATAATAAATAGGTATTAAAAATACAATAAATATTCAAAGACATAACTATGGATAAAACTACCAAATGGAGAAAAAACATTTCTGTAATGATAATATTTATTAACACATACATTTTACTATAATGTAAGTATTTTGTAATACATACAATTTTTTTTCCGTGTTCATTTTTAATTTATTAACAATTATTTAAAAATACTGATATAAAAACTATACGTAATCAGGGTCGGACTGACCCGGACCGCTAGTCCGTGATCGCGGACTGGGCCCTCGGCTAATAATTTTGGCCCCTTTGCTAATATTTGAATAATATTATTTATTAATAAATCTACGGACCCGATAATTATTTACTAAATAGACGATTATATTATTATCTATTCTGCGACTATAGTAAAAAATTCTAAACGATTGATCTGTTTTTGAAATCTGTAATATAGGTAGAAACCTATTTACATATTTTATTTAAAATGTACCTATATGTATCACTAATCTTCAGCTATAATACTTCGATTAAGTTATGATTTTTAGTTTTTATTGTTACATTGTAGACTATTAACAAAATTAAAAACATTCCAGATTTTACAATATTTACCACCATCAGAAGGTCCTCCAAATTTGACTAATTTTAAAATTGGTTTTTCGATCGTTGAGCGTAATTTTAGAGGTAAACCTTAAAATTATAAAATTAACAACTATGTTTTACAACCATAGTCAAAATGTCTAAAGAGTTGTTCTGTTTTTGTAAAGGCCTGTAAAATAATATTTTAATTTTATTGTAAAGTATGTATTACATTTTTAGATAAATTATTTATCAGAATTTCTTTCATAATACTCAGATAAATTTAATACTTGTTTATAAAATACCCATGCTCAATATACATGTATATCTTCTACAGGTATCTCTTATATATTTCTTTATCACCAAAAATATAGGTATAATAGGTATTCCAAATTTTACCATTTTTTTCTCTTTTCACAAGGCATAGATTAATTTATTATACTATACATATAATTATATACAATTTTGTTTCTTCTTATGGTTATAGAATTTTTTTCCAAATATTAGATTCAAAATTTTCTTAGGAACTAAAAATTTTTTTTTTAATTTTTTTTTATATATCTACGTCCTATATATACATTTCAGATCAAGTTTGCAAATAATTAAACGATGCTGTTTTATTAGAATAAATTCACAGTAATATTATCAATAACGATTAACTTTTCCTCCATGATCTTTCAATTAACTGAATCCATTTTCAAATTTTCTATCGATTTTAGAGCACAATTTTCGAGTTTTTAAGACCTAAAAATTTTTACAAAACATTAAACATATCTATCGTCTTTATATCACAGTAATAATAAAATAATAAATAAATAATTAACGATCTATAGTTTTCTAGGATTATTTAAATTTTATATTATCTTTTTCAAAATATTATGTAGGTATTAAGACTTGAGGATGCCACTCATATTTTCTCAATCTGTAGTCGTAATTAAGAAACCAAATTCGTACACAATATTTACAAGTTCTATCAATATATATATTTTTAATATAAATATATATATATATATATAAAGTATTTTTCTTAAAAATGTTCTATATAATGTAGAATTCTTAAAAATTTTATATGTGACGTCCTCTTAAGTGGAATGATTATTATTTTTCATTGGCTATATGGGCCCTTTGACCAAATCGCGGACTAGACCTTTTGATGCTAGTCCGACACTGTATGTAATAATAACTTTTAAATAAAAAAAAAAAAAAAAAACATAAAATAATGAAAATAAAACTAAATTAAACATGGAACATTTAATTAGTGCTGTGACAAATATCTGATCGTTCATATACGAGTAGTACACGATCTCAGAATACATAAATCCATTTATCGTTTCATTTCGGAACGTCTTTAATATGTTTATTAAGATACAGAATATAAAAATAAAAGTATTTTAAAACTATAGTGCAAAATCAATAATCGATTAAGAATCAAAAATATCTTCATTTTAATTTAATTTAATTTAATTTAGAATTGAATAGAGGTAAACCAAATAAAATATTTCGTATTTTCGGATTAAAATGGTTTGAAATTCGTGAAGTATTGTCATTCGCAACACCATAGTTTAGTCTATAGTTTTATTTATTTTTTCGTTATTATTAATTTGTAACAAATGTTTTTATTGGTATACGATTGTTATTTTAAATGATAATAGTTACACGGAGAAAATATAATACTTAATGTAATTTGACACCATTTTTACCTATTTACAGCATCCTTGTGAATTCAATATAATTAATTTATTTACATTGTGAACAAGCTATTATAAGTACCTTAGTTACAACATATTATATATTGCTGATGACAACCAATGTTCTTGTTTATTTTTTCGCTCTTTTCACAAACATTTTTTTTCTCGTCAGACGAAATTGTACATATTTGTATAAATCAAATTTATAGCCAAAGTGCGTATATTACATAGAATATAGCAATGTATATAACTAAAATCTTAATTAATCTGCAATCGTTTCAATTTTCAGATACATACTTTAGACTTTTTTTATTTTACTTCGATAATTTTGCGTTCAATTGGAAATTGGAAATCATGTCTACTTACGTGATGAGTACCGGTATATTGAACACCGAACAATTAATATTTATGAAAAAAATCTATAACTATTCATCCATATCGAGTTTTACGGTTTATCAGACTATATATTATTTTGTAGATTCGTTTATAAATAACTGAAATAATTGTAAAACTCGCGTAGACTATGATATGATTTGACATTACAAATTGATTTTTAATTTTAGGCCATATTAAATACTGTCAAATTCGTTAACCTACATTTAAATGCTAACAATTTGAACGTTATGACAAGAAAAATCGTTGCGTTAAAAATAAAATCTGAATGGTTAATGAAAACAATTACGGAACTTATTTATGAACAAGTAAATTATCATAAAATTATAGATTATAGAATGTGAATTTTTTTTTTTTTTATTAAACCGTATTCTTAAATAATACCTAATGCGTAGGCATTGGATAAACCAGATCATACTGTGGTATATGCTAAACTATGTGCTATGGTGATCAAGAATCAGAGGTTTAATAAACAACTCGTTAATTCCAAAAAAAAACCTTCTTGACACTTTTAGTACCACAGTGTCGTAATTTATTATATAGTTACAAAACGAACACTGAAGTAAATATACATGTTAACTTTTTAATCTTCTGGAAGTACTAATATTATACATATTTTTAAAGATACCATCACATTATATCGATGTTAACCATTATAAAAGGCACCTTTTGGCCAACTGAAAGTATGTTTTTAGTTAATAATATATTCGTTACGTAGCTAAAAATTAAAATAATATATATATTGTTACTATTATTATTATTATTATTTTTTTTTATGAAATGGTTATTTAGAGGTTTATTTCTGAACTTTATAATCAAGAAATTCTTTTAGAGAAAACTATACGATCAATAATAGATGAATTATTAAAAGAAACCGGTCATATTCAAGTATTGTGTCTATGTTCCTTACTAAAATCTGTTTGTCCAAAGTTTGCCAAAATATAAAAATCAAAATATCGCCTATATTTTTAGTCGTATTACAATGATAATTTAATCATTTCTAGACTTATAATATGGCTAATGTACTCCAATATCTGGAATCATTAAAAACCCAATCTTCTGTGGACAAATTGCCTTTGGAATCGTTGATGAACGATATAAAATATTTGCAATTTAAATATTGGACTCTGGAAGGTATGAACGATAAATATATTTTGTATTCATAATTTATCAAATAAAAATGTACTTAATACAGTATTGTATATTCATTATATTATACTATTAATACATTAGATGCCAAAGAAATAATCGTCGAGGAAGAACCCCATTTGATCAGTACGACTCCTTTAAGGACGATAATCACGACTCCGGATGACAAAATTCCGACGGCGGAATACATTTACGACAAGTGTAATAATTTGCTCGTTAATTTTTCAACCTTCGGCGAAGTTAATGTATGTATACTACATAATGTGTATTAGTTTTGTACAATTTATTTCGATTTAGTTGCTTGATATTATTTGTATACAATTCAGTCGATAAAATTGTTTAAATCGTGTAAACAGGAGGTCAATCAGTTATTGACACCTACGATAGAATCGTTGCTGTACTACGATCAAGTAACATTTGTCGTGTCCATGACCCTTGTGGCGATAGACTCTGATAATTTTGAAAGTCAAAAAGATACTGGAAAGATTTTGGCTAGTCTCGTTAAATACAAAATTGTTGTCAAAATATTTAGTGTATATGGGGTATTATTGATACATATAATTATTATTCATTAGAAATTTATTATCTTAACATTTTACTTGGTTCCGGTGTTTTAATGTTTTACTATGGTACTATAAGTAATGCGTGATGACGATACCATTTCATTGTTTGAAAACATACAAAATTTAGTTTCAGACATCAAATCCGAGTACCTCCGTTACTGTAATAGATAATTTTGTACATCAAATATTTTATAATTGTTCAATATGTTAATTAATTGTTTTCGTAATCCATTTCTAGGTATATTCTGTTTATATTCTTATTACGCATATGTACCAAAAATCATATATTTATACATATATATATTCATATTTGTTTCAAAATATGAATGGTGTTTTTTTTTATATATATATATTTATTTATTCAAATTTAACGGGTATGACAACCCAATTACATGAGTGATAATACATTTACAGTGTAAGTAGTATATAGTACAGGTACATTTTATATAAAATAGAGAACAAAAGAATTATAAAATAACTTCAATTAATAATTGTTAATCTATTTATTTTAAAAATATTTCGCCTGCGGTGGAATTTGGCGTTCGCTTTCTAGAAGATAGTCTTTCACATATTAAGTGTTTCTGTTGTAGTTGAAAAAATAGATAAGTAATTCAAAAAAGTATCGAATTATTATTTTCAGATTTGTATAAGAACTCGAACCTTACCCGAGAGTAACGGGTTTCATACAACATACATAAATTATACTTAATAAGAATTTTGAAAAATACCATAATAATATAATATGGGTGTACTAAAATATAATAGGTACCTACTCTGTATATGTGAATTCAATCAGACTTATTCGTTCTTGAGTTTTTATATATTTGGAAATGTTTGAAAGTCCTCATTAACATAAATATAATTAAAAATTGTGAAAAATACTACGAAAGTCAGACGATTTGAAATTCATTATTATGAATATAAATATATTTATTATTTTAAATATATAAAAAATATAGTAAAGATTAGGTACCTAATATATGAATCAGTCAATCGAACTTACAGTTCTCGGTGTTTTATAAAACTATTGTCCCCAGATGGAAATCTACAAATGTCCGAAAAAAATAAAATACGAACTTGCCACAGGGTATTATAATAGATACTCGGTAAAATATACGTAATTCAAACGAACAGAAAAAAGTATAATAAATATAATAATAAATACTTGATAATAAAAGTTGAAGAGATAAAAACTTTTATTAAGATTTCGTTCACATATCTGGTACATTGGATAAATATTATTATCTCCGTAGACGCCGAGACCGAGAAAAAAACGTAAAAAAAATCAGATCGTCATATTGGAATTCGAACCGTTAGACCCGTATGGAAAGTCGGTCTGACAATCTACGCCTTACACCAGTAAGCAATCTAATCGAGGTGATAAAGCAGTCGAAATTTCTCTAACTTAAACAATTCAGATAACGGACGTATTTCGACTCATAATATACATACCTACACATATTGGGAACGAACGTCTCGATCGTACAGGAACGATTCGTAGACAAAGAAATGTTGAGTCGACGACCGAATTTTTTTGAGAAATAATAATGTTAATTCATTTTTTCGGAAGTAAAACGTCCGGAAAATCCGAATCTGACCTCCAAGGCATTGAAAAACGTCGACAAAAGTTCGAAAAATCCGATTTTGGGATTTCGGGTGATAACGCTGAAACGATAAGAAACGGACGGCGGAAAGGTTTTCTTCCATGCGGTCTATAGGGTGAACACGGAGCTTATACGGTGTGTACTTAAACTTTGGAAAAGTAAATACGGAAGAACGGAAAACGGAAAAATCGTAAATCCAAAGCACGACGGCGATAAAAACGGAAAAGAAAATTCCCCCGGGGCCGCCGGTAAGGAAAACGGTAAGCGGAATTAAATAAAAAGCTTAAGGTTTTCTTTTCCACGAAATACCTTCTATTCGGAGTTAGCGTTTTATATAAAGAGATTAAATATAAGAAACTAGAATAAATTACCTACTTACTTTCACATTTATTTATATTGTCATCTTTAAATATATTTTACCAAAAAACATAAGGGTAAAAATAATGTTACAATAATGTAATTTCTTTTTTTTTATAAAGTTTTATATTTTTTCCATCATAACTCAATTTCTAAATAGGTACCTATAATGAAAATATTATGGTACAATGTGTTATGAAAGTTTCATAATATAGGCTTTTATATATAAATATTATCATCCCGCTTTATATTATTTTAATATAAACATATTTTCTAACAATTAATTCTCATTATTCAAAATGTTTTTTGTTGCACAAGTCAATTTTTTCATTTTATTCACAGTATTCATAATTTAATATAACAATGAACTTACGATTAATATATTATACGAAAATCCATTATAAGCTAACATATGTACTTATTTTATATTAAATATGAAATATAATTTTGTGTACAGTTTATGAGTTATTTTACATGTTTAATTATTGTTAGAATATTTCATTAATTCATTTTTGAATTTTAATGAGAATATTTGAAGGGTATAAATTAATAATAAAGCAATTGTTTTATTAACTATATATATATTGCAAACGTTATGATAATATTATTATATTATATAACCAACAATTGTTTCTTTAAAGGATTGGGATATAAAATTTATACCTGTAACCCATATAGGTATATATATTTTTTTCAAGAAAATACTTTTAGTTTCCATAAAATTTGTTTTCGACAATATATATTAAAAACATTTTTTGATGAATAATATTTAATTTAAAATTTAACTTTGTAAATGCTTTTATATCAACATACTCGTATTTTATAATAGAAATGTAGATAATATAATATTCTGTATATAATACCTACTTTAATCAAAATTACATTTGAATAACATTGTTTTAAAATTATATTCACGCATATTATGCGTCTTTTAGTATAACTAATTATGTCTTTTATATTAAATACCTACCTAATAAAATAATTAGTGTATAATTGAATAAAATTTAATAAAAAATATAAAACTATCTTTAAATTAAAAATGAGTTTGTTATTATTGTATAATTTGATGATATTTCAAAGTTCAAACTAAATACGATCAATAACAAATAAATATATTATATGACCTAATCAACACCAAATCATTACATGTCATATTATATTTTTGGTTTATTAACAATTTTATACATATTTGTTTTAAATTTATTTATTTGCATTTAAACTGTTAGTTAAAACTATTTTTATTAATTATTAAGTATTATTTGAAGGCTTCTTGGCGAATTTAAATAAATTACTTGATAGATAGATTTTTTTTAATAATTTAAAAATGAAAACGGAAACATAGTATGGTAAGAAACTATAAATATAAAATTTTTACCAAATAGTAATATCCACCAAATGATTAAAAAAGCGGACATTTTTCACCCTTCGTGTATAGACGTATAGTTAATAGTTATAGAACGATAGTCAGTGGTGCGTCCAAGGGAGATTATGGGGTATGACCCTTTCACCACTATGACCGTGTTACTGTATTTTTCATTGACAGTTAATCATTAGATTAAAATAAAGTGTTATTTTATATAATATATAAATTGTAAATAAAATATTTTAGATCCAGTAGTTTTACAATGATGTTTATTTTATTTTTATAATTATGGAAACAACTTTACGACCAGAAGACTTATGATCCAATCGTGTCATAACCTACGTATTATAAATAACTTGAGTTTTGGTTTATTATAATATGCCTATTGCCTACATGTTTGATTAGTAATATCGCATATAGGTACAAACACATTTTTTAAAGGAAAAAATAATAAGTTAACTTCACTTTTCTTGGTATAATTGCGGTTACACTTTGTAGGTTAATATGATTACTTACAAAAGAGCCAACAACTAATTGAAGTTTGATTTCAAGTGCACAATACAAAAAAGATAGCTACTATAATTCAAATCTACATAATATAATAATAGTATAATGTCATTTTTTTTGGGTTATGATCAAAATATTATTAAATAGGTACAAATATATTATATAGGTAACTATTAATGTAATATGTACATATTATTTTCATTTAATATTTGAAACTGAATAGGAACTAAAATAAGAATCGTTACTTATGTAGAACCAGAACCACACATTTTTTTAAAATTATGTATAATAATATTCAAACAACAAACAAAAAGTTGTTTCATAGTCCCATTAATCATTATGATTATTATTTAAGATTTGAAAATAAAGTTATAACACTGTATTCAAAAAACGATTTTCTAATTTATAAACATTTTTCATGATTTTTTTATAGTATTCTTTACGTTTAAAAAATTACTTTTATAAAGTACCGACTAGAAAGAATTTTACAGAAAGCTATCTGTAGCTAATAGTTCTATTCGATTCCTTCTACCAGAAAAAGTGTGTACTTACATACAAAATATTTAATTAATATATTTTTTAAATTTTTATACAATTCTAAAAAAGGGTTCAAAGTTTTAAAATTTTTTACACGTAAATATTGTATTTTATTTAATATTTGATGTTAATTTAAAGTCTGAAAGTTTTTTTATAATTTTCTTTTATACTTCAGAATATTACTTGATAAATCAAAAATTTACTTCTTTAAGTATCAATCAGAATGATTTTCATCAGAAAAATCTTAATCTGAAAATTCCTTCTGGACTACCTCTATTAGAAAACGTGTATAATACAACATTAATAAATAAAATACTCATTGTTCTAAAACCAATATTCACTTTTTATGAAATTTAAAATAACAAAAATACCGAACATGTAGGTGGAGACCCCTCTGACCTTTTTCTGGCTTTACCTCTGATATACAACTTATCAACTTTTCTGCTGATAAGAAGTAGTAATGATAAATATGGTCAATAAAGATGGTCAGTGCATGATCATATTGCTACCTGATTGTTTGATAAGGAGTAAACACTTTCCATCACGAGCGTCTAGAGACAGCGCCTCTTATCTTATTTTATTTTCATATCAGGTATCATAACATGCTACCCCCACTATAATCTGTGTATCCACTATTTCATTTAATACTTATTAATTAACTTAACATAAACTAAACTAAATTATATTTTAATTTATATTATTATCACTTAAGTTTGTATGTGTTACAACAAGTTTGTCGTTACTTTTGTCTAGATAGCATTTGTTCTACATCAGTATACATATTGTATAAAAATATAACATTCATACATTACGAATATTCTGAAAAATATAAAAATATTAATGATTTTTAGTAGATAACAATTTATCGAAGAATAGTTTACTATTTTACCAGACATAAGGTAGATAGCATATAAAACAAGTAACTTATGTTATTCTAAAACTGTTTCCAACTCCATAATTAAATAAAATTATGAATAAAGAATATTATATTTGAATTTTGTCTTTAACCGATTCTATAAGTCAAATTTATATGTGATAGCAGTAGCACTGTAGGATACTGGTAAGTTGATAACTAATAAAAAATATAATATACGATAAGACGTATATTTAATACTATCTCTAAACGCTCGTCTTCACACCTGCTTAAGATATTATACTATATTATAATCGAAACATTTGACTCCGTATAAAAACCGGGACTTCAAAAGTCTGAATGTTACAAATCTGGATTTTAAATTAATCGAAATTATAATAGACCGAACATTGCAAATTTGGATTTTCAATTTATCGAAAACATAATAAATTGAACGTAAAATTCTAAATACTACAAATCTTTTCTGCAGATTTCAGCATTCGTTATTAAGAGAACATCATATCTACACATTTTTAATGAAAAATTTGCATTATCATTTTTAATTTTTATCAACTTACAAATATGTTAGAAAATAATATGAAATAAAAAAAACAAATTGTAGCTAATAACATTATTTATTGCCCTATATAGACATTTTTTGATATATTCATTTTTAAAGATTTAGTTATTTAAAAAAAAATTTAAATAGATTTTTTACCAACTCATACAACATGTAAAAATGTACATATTAAATATGACTACATAAAGCCCTAGATAATTTTATTCTGTAGTATAATCTATTTTTATTTTATCTTTTTACGATATTCTCAAGTTGATAAAAATTAAAAATGGGTAAATATGTTTTTTTAAACATAGATTGTGATTACATGATAATAAATAATTATATTGACATAAGACTCTTTAAATTATATTAAAAATATAATTAAATATTGTATTTTCATTTTTTTTAAAATATCTTTAAAAGTCTATACAGAACTCCTTGAAAACCGTGCATTTGACGTGTTCTTAAGTTATTTCGTATTAACAATATCAATAACAACTAGTTTAAATTACTCATTATTTTAATAATTTATATTAATTTATTTACCTCTTTAACCTATTTATCTTGAATTTTAAATGTAATAAAAACATATTATAATTGAATTATTAGGTACGTTTGTACTTTGTAGTAAATGCTTTAGAAAACTACTAAGAGCAAAATGACCCCATTAATGAACTAAATCGAACGAATTTACTGTCAAAACAGCTCTTTATTCCAAAACTCCTGTTAGAATCCTTCTACTCAAAAAAAGTAGTAATATTTATTAAGTTTTTGAAACTAATGGTTAAGCTGTAAGGGTGACGAAACAAATATAACTTATAATTTATTTCAATACGAAAAAATACCGGACAAGTAAGGGGTGAAGAAAGTCAGTGTAAGAACTTCGTTTGCCGGGTGTTAATAGGGGTGGAGGCAATTCGCTTATCAGATAGCATACTTTATATGGATGTATTGAATATGAAATCAATGATAAATTATTGCATTCGTAAGCGGAGCTGAGTTTACTGCCCACAGTTATATATTTAAACATTCAGTATGTTTATCTCCGTAAAAACAAATCAAACAATAAATCTGTTTAAATGTGACCTACTGATTATAATATAAATAATATTTATGTATAATACTTAGACATAAGCATGATATTGATATATATAACTAATACTGTAAATTATACATTCAGTAGGTATATAGGTACCTAATATCATATAGTTCCTCTGTGATGAGATTGTAAAGTGCGCAAAACTTTATATATATATAATATTGATAATGAAATATAATTTTATAATAAATTATAACAATTGTATCCTGTCAATGAAATAAATTCACATATAAGTTGGATTACGGGATCTAATTTATTATCGAGCTGTCGAACATTCGCCTGGCTGTCTCGGGAATCGGAATGTGGTTCACACGCGCAAACACGCGTCAATAATTTGAAAGAGATCAATAAAACGTATTGTTACCTATAGGCTATAGCACGATGATTTAGATCTAAATGTGAAAAATTTGACCACTTAGCAATAACTAAATTTAATTCTAATAAAATATTTGAACTCATCTGCCTCTTTTATAGGCTATGTAGGAACTAGGAAGTTGATCATTGATTAATATTTTACTTATTTAAAAATGCACTAATTACAAATGCTAAGAGTTTATATTGAAATATAGTTTTAATTAAAATATTAAAAATTGGCGTCCTACGTAACCTAAAAAATAGGCAGATGAATTCAAATATGAAATATTTTTTCAGAATTAAATATGGTTCTCTCAAAGTAGTAGAATTTTTGTTTAGATTTTAAGTCTAAAAAGATATTAATAATACATTTTTTACGATCTCTATAATATGTAATAAATAATACCTAATTAAAAACCATTTTTCTAAAAAGCTTAAATATATAACAATATGTAGGTATGTTGTATTATACAAGTATATATTATATATATTAACATTGATATAATATATGCATTTAAACAATTTTCAATTATAAGATTACAAATTTATAAAACAAATCTAAACGTTTTTAATTTAATTTAATTTTTTAATTTGTAGGTACTCAAAAAATGAATAAATATATTAAATACTAGGTGCCTATTTTCAAAGCAATCGAAAAGGGTTTTTGTTCGAAATATGATCGATTCATATCGATTATTTTCCATCAATTTAAAAATCTGTATTCTCAAACAGTTTTCGATCGTAGTATTTGATTTTTCGATTCGACTGTTATTTATCAATCGTAAACTTACTTTAGATTGCTTATTATATTTTTTACTCCGTGATTAATATTATAACAAATTGTTTAATTCCATATGTTAATTAATTATTGTCAAAAGAGTTATAAATATATTTATTATAATAATATTGCTAACGACGATATTGATCTCTTTTTACAATTAAATGTAATTCAAAATTATATATTTTTGAATAAATTGTTTAATAAACCACGGCGATATTTGGTGCAAGAAAATGCATTTGACGATAAGTTTAATGTTAAACTACTGTACCTCACTATCCCTATAATAAAATATTTGTGTAGTAATTACTAGGTATAATTTATAGGTAGGTACTTTATAAATATATTAAATCACATATTAAAAACGTGGTCGTACCACGATGAACAAATTAAACTAAAAAATAATTTTGAAGTTAAATCACCTATACCTATTATAATTATTAATATGCATCATCCCTGACTTCATAAATATTTTTTTGATATACTAATTAGTTATTACTTACTGTTAACTATAGGACAGCCTATTATAATATAAAATATAGTATCTTATAAGATTTTATAGGTAGTGTTGAACCATGGTATCAAATTATTATATAATACCATATATTATTATACATGGTATTTATTAAAAAATAATTTTTAAATGAATGTTAAAATTACTATGTACCTACATATCATTGAAATAATACGTAGTTATTCTTACTTTTTTCCATTTTGATGTTTCTTTTCTCGCACCAACTATTGATTTTAGCTCATCGCCAATTGTTTTCCATAAGTTCTTACTGTGTTTAAAAGTAAACGATGCGCTAAACTTGCCCTTTTGTAGTACAGGTGCTCTTGCATAAATGAAATCAAGGCTTGTTTTTGTAAAGAGCCATTTTCTTTTGAATTTTTTGCAAGTATTCATTTTGGATTATATAAATAATGAAAATAATTGAAATTAAATAAATAAAACTAAATATTTTAAATATATTAACGATTTGTACTTTTTAATTTTACTTTATATTTTTTTATATAGCTGATAAAATCACAGAATAATCTGTGATACAATATTTTATTTTATGGAATAAAAACTGTTTTAGAGATAAGCGATTCGATAATCGAAAAGATGATCGAAAATAATGTTTACGATTTTCAATATTTGACCACCTCCTCATAATATACTCAATCGAAAACTAATAATCGAATGGAGTTTTTAGTCAAAAGTTAATAATCAAAAAGAGTTATTCGATTGATTTGAGAACAGACCCCTAGGTACAATATATATATTTTAATTTGTTAATATTTAGAAATATTAAATTGAAAAAATTCGTCCAAGTACAGAGGTGGTATTATTATTATTTTAATTTTAAAAGAAAGGACGAATCATTGAATTGAAAAGATTCTGAGCGACATTTATTATAAGAATATAATTTACAAAATACAGGCAACCATGGCAATTTTATTTATTATTTCGTTATTTCTTCTACATTTATAAAATATTTGCATTATAAAAGGTCATTTTTCTGAAAGTTAAATTAAATTTAACTGGAAATTATAATAAAGAACCTAAATTACTTATTTTTTCTTTTTTTTATCGTATGTTTAAAGGACCGTTAATACTATTGAGCAATTATCGAGAAATATACATTGATTTCAAAGAAGTTCTTGAGGTCTTGGTTCAAAAATTAAGAACATTTGATATAGTTTTGAAGATTTATTAATGATATTAGAAAATTATTTAAATATGTACTGATTACACTGAAAACGACCCTAACAGGTATATCATAGTTGTGTTATCTATGTTATCATGGAGTACATTTTAATTTTAAAGGTGCTAAATTTATAATAAGTCACCAGATGTCTATTATTATGATATATTAAAATCGTTAATATACTAATTTATTTATGCGGAACAAGTAAAATATTTTATTCGGTACATGCAGATATTCTGATTTTAAAATTATGAATAAATAATAGTAGATAAATTTAATATTTAGTCATTTTGAAAATCAAGAATGTTTAACACACAGTTTTTATATAAGTGTTTTTTATAATTTCTTTTTTTTTAAATTACATTTGAATTAATATGTATAGTTTTTCTCTCAATCAATGACATAATATAGCATATTATTATTTAAACTGATATTTTTTTTCATATATACTGATATAGTTCTTCTCCATAAATCATAAATCCGAGTCATAAAAAATGTTAACATAAAATTATAATAATGATTAAACATATTGAATTCTAGTTCTTAAATACATTTTTATTTCACAATAAAACAGTGAGCATAATTCATTTAGCATTTTTATGTAGATAACTTTTTTGTATGGGCTACGCTTAAGCGGATGTGTTTTGCGACATAATATTATATTAATAATCATATTTCAAAAGTGCAAGACAATAGGTATACGATTGTGATCTGATTTTTTATTTATTGATGTTGATACAATGCGTATTACATCGTCAATACAATTTGAAATTTAATACTATTGCGTTTTACATAAGCATATTAAATTATTTTTTTGAGTTAAAAGGTAATAATTTTGATACATGCTGATTGATCTATGTATCCGATATCCGTTCGAGTACTTTACGGAAAGCCATTGAACTGTTTAAATTATTCATCGCTGTAAAAAATAATCCCCATCATTGTAGAACCATAGACATTCAGAATCTAAAATTTAAATCTGTCCAGTTATTATTTATATACTGTAATAAAGCTTTTGTTGAAAGAACATCAATAACCCAGTGAATAATAGGGTTGTAAAATATTCGATGACACACCCTTTAGATTAATATATGCTTGTAACACTATTTTACATTTCATTCATAATCTGATCTGCTACTACCGAGATAACATATTGGAACTAGACGTTTTTCAAGCCATTTTATATCGTACTAAATGTTAGTCTATGTAATCTTTAGCTACATATTTTTTTTCTTAGGTCAACAATTTGATTTGTCTTGTGCTAATTTGATCATATTTACATTTATCTTAATATTATATATGTGGTTTAGAAACAATGTATTTTTTCTTAAAATTTGTTTGTGCACAGAATCGATTTATTTCGTTAATGATATGAATAATCTCAGAATTTTTTCCAGGATCTCTTGCGTGTCATTTGCACTCGCCAGAGTAACAGGAATTTTATAGATGTTAGATGCCTAATATGACGTATACGTATAAACATACATAAAGCATATTTTGATAGGTTATTTTCTCAGCAGGCAAGTGTATATATATATATATATATATAATGGATATGGCCTATTGCGGGTCGATTTATTTTTACAAAGAAACTTAGACCCTTTGGTTAAGTGCTTTTGGGTTCTTCCATCATTTTTTCGTATAATTATTTTTATTTCCCTTCGTATTCCTTAGTTACGATTAAACATTATTTATTTTGACTTCATTGGTTTTTAATTTGGCGTTGGTTGGTTTTTTTTATAGAAATCTGTATTCTAGTTTATTTCCTATAAAATCACGTTGTCCTCTTTCTTTTATATTTTCTTAGACTGTATGTTAATAAGGCTTTTCATTTACTACTCTTTATATTTTAATGCTATGCCCCATATGTTATTGTTATTCGATTCGTTACTTATTTTATTTCTAGTAAAATTTATACTAGTCATAGAAATATTACCCAATCATTGGCAGACTGATATATGTCTGCCTTCAAGCCATGAAAAATTATTAAAAATAATAATAAATTTAATTATTAAACAAATATTTATTTATAAATAAATATAAATCTGTAACCTAATCTTTCGTTGCCTTTTCCAATAATATTTTTGATACATTTAATTCTCACTCGCAAGTTGATGTAATCTTCCTGGACTTTACTAATGTCTTCGACAGGGTTAACCACTTAAACGTTATTAAAAATTCTAGGAGACTGTAATTAGTGAATTTTTGCTCTCTTGGTTTCAATCTTTCATTAAAGATAGAATCTCATGGGTCTCCTCCATATTGATAAATCTGACATATTTACTCCTCCATTTGGTGTTTTTCAGGGGGGTCGGTCACCTTTAACCCCTACTATTTTTAATTTATATTAATAATATTAACCACACACTTAAACACAGTCGTCTTCTTGCATTTGCTAATTATTTAAAATTATTTTTTGTGTGGTATCTCATAGATCAAATAATCTAAGTTTTTAGCTGAATATTTCAAAGTGCTAACTATGTCATTTATAATTTTTGTTATACTATCTATGGATTTGATCTACTGCTAACTAATAATACTATTCATGACCTTGGCTTTACTACCTGTCCTACATTAAGTCCTAATCTACATATCTTGTTATAAAACGTTGAAAATGTTGGAATTATTTACATCCTGTGTAGGAAACTTAAAAATCAAAAACGTGCATTCATTATTATAATATTAATTTATTATATGTTATATATTATATTTCTTATAGTTATACAAGGGTAATTATTTTCAACTTCTATTGTATTAAAAATAAAATAAGAATGGAAATAAAATATTTATTGTGTATAAAATATAAAGTATCTCTTATACTTTTTTACATAATCACCATTTCTATTTAGACATTTTTTATACTGTGGTATGAGGTTTTTATGCCTTTCTCATTGAATGTTTTCAACCGGTCAAGTGGCCAGCTATTCACTTTAGCTTTAAACTCCTCGTCAAAAGTTGAAACTTATGTTCTTCTAACCATAGTTTCATTTGGGCCTCTCTTTAGGTTCAAACTTTTCATAATGCACCCATATTTCATCTTCAGTAAATTTTTCCTGGAAATCTTCTATATTGAAAATGTTATTAATGTTTATTACTCAGCGATAACTAACTAGAAAATATTTGTATTATGATGTGTGATAATCAGGGCTTAAAAACCTTATTTTTTGTTATAAAACGTTATTTAAATTTTATGATATAACATTATCAGTTTTGTCGACCTTTTGATTCACTTTATCTAACTTTTGTAGATAGTCTGCTGCAACTTTATCTAATTTATCTTCAAATTTTCTAAATTTTTTGACTATCAATAATTCTTTCAACTCCTTTAATTTCTCTTTTATTTACCTACTTTCTCTGTATTTTGGCTCATTAAATTACACATAACTGCTATCCAGTCTGCCAATCCTCCATCTTCTTTGTTGATTATTGAATATGTTCCCAAAAAATTTCTTCGATTTTTTTTGGTTTTCTTGAGTTAGTTTGCTTCAATGTCTAATAAATTCTTGATTATCAATTATCAATAATATTATTAGGGCGATCATATTTAAAAAATAAAAAATGGGACAACAATAAAAAAACATTAATTTCGCAATAATTTTCTACCAAAATGTACATAAACCGGTTTGATAATAGTAAATAAGCAAAAAAAAAAGGTCATTCAACAATTTTCCGTCAATTTTTTTTTTTAAAAACGGTAGATAATTAAACAACGAGACAAAAACTGGACTATACTTCCAAAAACGTCCTGTTTAAAGATTGTTGGGACGACGGGACGCAGTCTTTAAAAACGCGACAGTTCCGTAAAAATCGGTATTTTTAATCTCCCTATTATAATAGCACTTTCATCATCAGCATTTATTTTTCAGCATTAATTCAGTCTCATTACTAAAGACAACCTGTCTAGGATTTTAAAATTGGTAATATGCTTTAATAAAATCTGGGATATTTTTTTCTGCTGACTACTATTGCATCTTTTAAATAAATAACAGTATCTGGCTACATTTTTAGGTTCATCAGTTAACTCTGTGCAGTCATTATGATATCATCCTATAGGGAAGTATCTCGTAGTACATCTTACTTTTTATGTTCATTTATTATTTGTTCCCTTACATAGTTGCATGCACAATTTATATTAGCATTCATTAAGGGAGCTTGTTTCACCCATAGTGGTACACAGATATTTATTCGACAGTTTATTAAAAAAAATTTTCATTTTATTTTATATAATATTATAATTTACAAATACCCGATTAAAATTTCAATACTATTCAATTGATAAATTTTATAGTTTGAGTTTTCTCCGCAAGTCTCTGTCCGGGCACCAATAATGTATAAACTCGTTTTTATTACCTTTTCTTTTAATATTGATATAGTTGAGTGTGACCTTTCATTTTCCAGTCCTACATTTTGATATGTCAATCTTTTTTTTCCTGGCGCCACCATTATTTCGGCTAATGGAATCGTTAGCATAATTGCATTATTATTCATTTTCAGCAATCTGGATTGAATGAAATAAGTTAAACAATAAATTATAAGTGTATAATATTGTTTTCTCAAAACAAAAATTTTAAAAAAATAAAAAAAATTAAAATAAATACAAATTACTTCCACTTTAATGTGCTTAGTATCTTGGAGGGAAAAACAAATTATGATATCTAAATTATATCAATTAATACGATTAATATAAAGTTTGTAATTTAATTTAATTATTATAATAAAATATTATATTATATTAAAATTATTAAAAATAATTTTATTTATTGTCAATTTTGGTGTGAAGCTGGTCTTACTAGTGTACGTTTTTAGTTTTTATCAATGATCTTAAATGTTATAAACGATAAATACATTTAAATGAAACAATATTTTAGATTTTAAAATACTATTTAATTTTTACGATATAACGTTTTCCGTTTTAAAATGTTATTTAAATTTTTAAATATATAACGTATATGAATTGTTTAATAATTGCAACCCTATGTTATATGAAAGCATAATTTTTATTATATCAAAAATATATTATATTGTATATATTGTATACCTACACAATATGAACAAATTATTTCCAATTTCTCTATTAAAGAACTGACAGATTCTTAATATATTTTCAGAATTAAAAAGGAACATTGTAAGTACCCTTAATTTAGTCAGGCTTATTATTCTTTACATACGTCTTTTTAATAGTTATATTATTTTTATTGCTTGATTAGGGTTTTCATTGATTTACTTTCACATTGATAGATTTCTTCAAAATGTTACCAAATCCTGCCCTGGAAGAAGAAAAATATCTATGCAAAATTTGCTGGCGATCGGCTGAACTGTATCGATTTGATTTAAATTCCGTACAAAAAAACGAATAAACTTTGGGAATTATATACTTGGATATATATATTTATTATAACATATAGAAATACATATATAGTATATATCGTATATTCTGCAGAAATTGTTATTAATAATACTAATATAATAAGTTAGATAATTATAATAATACAAATATAATATAGGTACATTGGTATTTTAAGACAAAATCAAAAAATGTTTACATCCCTTATGTCCAAGTTTCACCTAAACGCTCATTCTATGTAACTGTGTTTATTTTTTCGGTAAATTTGTTCTTCTTTTTACTTGAACTACATTTTTTGTCCGTTGTCTATTTACTATTTTTTAAATTTTTTTTAATTATCATTTATTTTTTTCTTAATGGTATATTTTTATCATTGTGCATACTATTCATTTATTAAATTATATTTCAAATTCATTATTAATATTTTTAATTTGTTATGTAGTTTGATAGTAAAAATAAATGTGAGACACTTTACATGTTATGTCCATTTAAATGCATTTAATTTAGCACTATATTATAAAATAAATTTGAAGTTATATTTTATCACATTAAATAAGGTATAATAGCCAAAGAAAATGAGGATAACAATTATATGATTATTTAAGAATAATGAATTATAGTTTACAATTGTATAAAAACTACATTACATAGGTAATATTATTGTATTACGTGTTACATACATAAATTAATTATTCAAATATTTTCAACTGAATTTTATCGATGACATCCACGTGGTAGTTTACAAATAATTTTTATCAAATATTTAAACTATTGACTTTATTACATTGTCTTGTCTTTCTATATAGTATATAAGGAAACTTCTGAAATAGATTTTTTTTTTCTTAAAATGAAAGGAGAGTTTATCCCTCATGGCCCCATTCAGTGTACTGCTTAAAATAAACTTTCAACAACAATAAAGTCATAAGTCAATGACGATATACTTTTTATCGATTTACCATTTAGTAGTTATTTTTTTTTTGTTTATTAGTCAAATAGTTATCAAAAAATGTTAATACCTAAATGTGTTTAATTAAAAACTACCATTTATTTTAGAAAATTCCATACACATGTTATGTTGTGAAAAATTAATATACGATATCGCAGTAAATATAAATAGATATTATAATGTTGTATTTACCTAATACATTTTTGAATGAACATCCGCAGAGTGTAATGTTTTATTAATCTGTAAATACAAGATAATCACTTAATCATAAATAACGGGAAACTATTTTATTGTAATTATGGATCTATCTATATATTATATATATAATATTGTTCCGAAATATGAGTATATTTTAATATTTAATAAATAAATAATTCAATATTTTGACTTTAATCATAATATTATTAAAATTATGCAAGACTTCTTAAATATTTAATATATATTTAAATAGTATAATAAGCCAATAAAATATACCATTCCATGATGTATTATAATGCATTATGATATATGTCGATTATATTCAGATAGATAAATAATTGTATTTTATCTTATCTAAATACTTTTAAAAAAATTGTTTTTTTATATGTTTTCTTAAATACTTATATTTTACTAATAAGTTATTTATCTGAAAAATATTTCAAATACATAAAATAACATTTAACTTTGGGAACTATTGTTACAGAACAAACGAAAAACAAAGAGGAGCAGTTCGCTCATCGGTTGTCAGTAGGAATGCAAAAATTTAGCTTATTGGGCAGGATACACTTGTTGGGTGTATTGATAAAGCATTGGTGTAATATATTATGTATATGAATATACAACTATTGTTGTAAATTATATAAATATGTTCAATATATTTAAGTATTTATTATTACATCCTAAGGACAAATATATAGGATAATATATATAATATATATATATTATATAAATATAATTGAGTGTTACGTTATTCAGAATGGAAATAATATTTATTTACAATAGATCGGTGTAATAACTACTATCTGGATAACCAAACTTTGCCCGTGAACAGTTTTGGACTTGACCAGTTTTTGAGTGGTATTATCTAATATAATAAATCTTAATTTTCTTCTTGTCCTTCGCCTTCTCTCCCAACTATTTGTGGTCGGGCACCTTAGTCCTATACATCCACTTAATTATAAATCCCGGATATTCTTCACTTAACACCACTTTCCTCATATTACTTGCCATCACATCCCCTACCTCTTATTCAGTCTTCCTCTCCCCCTCTTTCTATCAGTATGAATTTCCTAATCTTATTACCACAATCTCTTCTCTCTTGCGAGCCACCTAAATCTATTCTCCCTAATTGTTTTAAAAAATACATAGTAATTAAATGGGTTCAAAGAAATTTCGTGACCTTTATAAAAATTTCCAACAAACTAAATCACACATTATAGGTTATACTTTTGAAGTACATTGCTTTAAATTTCCTCTCCACCATATAAAATAATCAATTTGTGACTTGTTCCCTCCACTCTTATACATTATAATTATTGCTCTTCTCTCTTCATAAAAAAAAGTATTCACAATCGTTAATTCATACACTGGTATAAAATCAAATACTATTTCTCCAACCTCATGCCTTTCTCCAAAGCTATGCCCCCATTCACTCTACCGTAATGTGAAACACAAATGAGATTGTCTCCAAAATATTGTGCTTTATTCATTTTATAATATAGGTGTATTAACTCTAAAATCATTTTATGTGTTTTAACCGTGTTTTCAAACATATGTCTTGATTTTATAACAATACAAAGTGATGCTGGTACGTGACTATTTTTAAATTACTTTTAAAATATATTTTATAATTTTTTAATTATTTAATTCAAATTTTTCAAAATATTTTTTAAGAATGGCCTATACTGAACCAGTTAAAAATGGATGGTGTAGCGTCTTCTTAGGACATACATTTACAATAATTGTGTTATTGTATGTTTTGTATTTAGTTATATTTATTTGTATTGTGGCTGCAGGGGGAAGGGCGGTCCCACAAGTCAAATTTCCCCCTCCCCCCATATCGCAGTGATACAAATACACCATAAAAAAAGGAATCTATGTAAATAAATAAATAACCTGATGGAGTTTTACATAGTAAACCACGAATATATTCATACGAAACATTTAGTGAATTATTACTGCAGGTAATGTGAAGGATATATTATTGCAGACGGCCGTCATCATCGTCTGTTTCGAGAGTCGTTTGTGGGAATTATTGGTAGGTGTAAACGTGATCGGGATCGCGTGGAGTCTGAAATAACAAATGTTGTTTGTTTTCAAAGACGAAAGGAAGAAAGACCTTTGACGTTGGTTTTTCCATCGACTGCAGCAGTATTCGTTAATTTGTCGTTATTATTTTAGTCGATACAAAGTTGGAAAACCTATTGTTCAACATTACTAAATGGTTTATATTACAATATACGATATACACAAAACAAAATATGAAAACGTTCCTAGACCGGCGACGATGGATATCTGCAAGTGACTTTTACTTTGTTACGCCATACAAAACAAAATATTATACTACATCAGACGATGTATAGTGTGCTCGCGATACTATTGAATAATTACTGGTTTTTCGATTAAGCTTATATGGAGTGCAAAATAGTTAATTCTGTTATCAATGCGTGCAAGCTATATAATTAAATTAAATTGACTTATTAATTGTCCCTCGCTCCAGTTAGTTTTACAAGCGTGTTTATTTTTCGGCGTTACTACATACCTAATATTATTACGTGAATAGTGTGCCCTGTACACAAAACATTATAAGAAGAATTCTAATTTCCGGATCCTTTAAATATATAGTCACGGAACGTCGAATTTTTAAGGTTTCAATAGATTGTTTTTATTCATATTGACCTTAAAAGATTAATTGCTTTTGGTATTTCTAAACAATAAATTACAAAACAATAATATGCGTAATGTTAAAAAGTTAACAAGGTGCAATCAGGTCAGTGTCTGTTGAAGAGGTTGGGGGTATTCCTCCACTTCAGGAAATTAAGTCGGTAAAATTAAGCCGAGTCAGAAATTCAAGGTCTAAGATTCAATCGGTAAACTAATGAAAAAGTCTATGATCTTTTTTTTTTTTTGATAAATTATAATATACGAGTAACATTAAAAAAAAAAAAAAAATATATATATATATATATTAGTTATAATGTATTGTACATATATTTATAATAAGCGTAATTTATTTTTGTTTTTTATTTGTTGTGAATTTAATGATTAACTAATTTTAATGGGATTTAAAATTATTTAATTATGATTATAAAATATAAATCGTTATTCAAAATAATGGAAAATAATAATATTTATCATATAAATTTTAAAATACAATATTAGTTTAAAATTTAAAAATATATTCTCTGAATTATGTAAGAATAACCAATAACGAAATAATAGAAAAATAGAATAACTGAATAATAAAATACTAGAATAATAGAAATATAGAATAATAGAGTAGACAAATAGTATAATATACAATATCTTTGAACCATTTCTCATAAGTCATAAAGTCATAACCCAAACTAAAAATGAAATACAATTAATCATTAAAAGTATTTCGATTGTACACAATATTGTATCTTAGATCCTTTTTGAGGTTAGGAATAATTATTAATGTAATGACTATTAAAAATCGAAATTTTTACAATCTTGTTTTTAAAAAACAAATGCTTTGTAATATTTTATAACTATATATAATAGATACTTTGTGTTTATTGTCTTTAGTTACAAACTTTACTATCAGGTAGTTGATATATTTTCAGTCAATAACTCTAGTATAAATATAAAATATATATAATATATACAAACGTTATATTCAGCATTCTTATGTCAAATAATTTTACTGAGACAAATGAAAACCGCCAGATGTTTTGACAGGTACATACATACTCATTTAACAGTTCCTACATATTATACCTAACATAATATGATATACAACTATAATATAGATAATATTGTAACATGCAATGGAAATGTCACATCACCAGTAAATGTAATATAATGAATATGGACGAAATGTAAGGGTAGATTGTTTTCAAATAGCCTGGAAATGAAATGCTTATAATCAATCACGCAATTGTATAAATTAAATAATTTTTTTGTAAAATGAATCCATGTCAATTTATTGATCAATGCCGGGGGCATCATTTCAATTTGTGGGGCTTGGTTCAATTTTTTTTTTACCACGAGGCATTTTGTATTAAATTTGAAGAGAAGTGGTCAGTAGGCCATTTAATGACCGCCCTTTTTCGAGGAATTTTTTTTATATCATTTTATTGAACACATTGAATTAAAAAATGTAATGTAATATAAAATACAATTAATAAGTAATTTAATCATTTTTATTTAATCATTTGTACAAATTAATAGCCAAACCTTGGTAGAATTCAAGTATAAAAATACCACATATATAAAACAACATTTATTTTTGTAGAAAATAATTAATAAACCTTAAATAATTATTAAAAACATTTTCTGGCTTTTTCTGCTAAAAATCTATTGATTATTTCGTCATAAGATAATGTTTCAGCCTGATCCATTTCAATAGCAATTATTGATAAACCAGATAATCCTTCTTGCGATATGGTACTACGGAAGTAATTTTTTATTAATTTTAATTTTAAGAACGATCTTTTAGCACCCTATGAAGTGATAGGAATGGTAAGCATTAAGCATAACTCTGAGAGCAAGAGCTATATAAATATTAGGAAATGACGCATAAGATTTAAGAATATCAAGTGCTTAAAGAGCTGTTTTATTTTCTTCTAAAATATTACGAAATATGATAATCTCGTCTTTGAAATTTATAGTATCAATATCTGTTGAGTCTCCGTAAGAAAGTTTAACCTGCAAATCTTGACAGTGCTTAAACAATTTAGAATCTTCCATATTTTTTAAATTGCCATTTCTGTATAGAAAACCAAAATGATCGCTAAATCCAGTAAATTGACTAAATCTTTGTTTTGAAGATGCTAGAACCTGGTCGACTAAAACTAAAAAAAAATTGACTCTAAAATGTTCTTCATAATTTTGAATGCTATATCGTCTTTACCTTCATAACTGACATGTTTTCTGTCCTAACTCTTGTTTTTTTAAAACTATTCTTCAATGCCAAGAGTTGGAATAATTTGTTTTGCTACAGCTTTTACTGATTTAAAGCCATTCTCTCTATAATCTTGTAAGTATATGATAAGACCATTCAATAAATCTGATGAAACACCTAAATAAATCAAAGGTGTCTGATAACTTTTACTCACAATATTCACCTTCGACAGAATATCATACCAAATTATTAAACTTAACAAAAATTCATATGAATAAATTTCATTACCTAACGAATTTGATTCACTTTTCATTACACTATCGTTTATTTTCTCCAAAACTTCCTCCAGAGCATCAATAATTTCATTCAATTGATATCTTATCGCTTTGACAACATCGAAACGTTTTTCCCAAAGCTTTCCAGCCTATCACTTTACTGATTTACTACAATGTTTCTTTAAAATGTTCCATCTGCTTGTTGAAGATGATAACTCTATGTAACCTCTCTCAATCGTTCCATAAAAAAGCTTGGCCATAGATGCAGTTTCTGCAGCGTCTTTTAATAAGAGATTCAATCTATGGGCTGTACACGGTACAAAAAATACACGATGATTTTGATTTAATATCCGTGTTTGACCACTTTAAATTTGCTAGCCATATTTGCACCATTATCATAGCTTTGGCCTCAAGAGTCATTTAAATATTTTTACTTTGCAATGAAGTTCCAATGCTCTTTATCAATAGTTTTACCACTATTATATCAAAATACGATGATTCAATAATGTTTCAGTGTTTTAGATTAGAGAAAAACATTGACAATGGTATAACTGATAACATTTATTTTACTATTGTAATGTTTTGTAAATAGGTACTACGTCTACTTCAGGGTCATAATTAGGAATTTAGCGCCATGGGCCAACAAAAACAAAAATAGAAATAATGTATATTAAGACGCATTTTTTAAATATAATTGCACACAAATAAAGAAATCCGTTCAAATACAGATGGTGAAAATGTATTCATCGTCCCTTCGGTTCTCGGGCAGGATAGTGAATTTTTATTAATTTAAACATAAAAAGACATTTTTGCATTCCAAAGACTGTGAGTAAAATAATAGTGCATGCAGTGAAAATAATTAATTTCGTTGCAGATATTGCGATAATGTTTTGCATAGTTTTAAACGCTGTAATTTGAATGTATAAAATAAGTTTGCCGTTCTAATTTAAGCGCACCTTCATTCAGCAGACTTGTAAAGAAACCTTTATTTTGTATTCGAAATACTTATTCGAATTAATGGGTAAAAAGTATTTAGAATACAAATATATATTTAGGATATATATTTTTTTATATTTAAAACGTATCCCAGTAATTTTCAATTTATTAATAGTTCCCTATAAAATAGGTACCTACACTGTATATCTATGACTTTTACATTATTCAGATTAGCAAAAAAATTAACATTTATAAAAACTTAAAAAAAATTTATATCTTTATTATAATAATAAAAATTTTTTCAAAACCTAATACCTGTATAAATTTTTCATCTTCCTCTTCTTCGGATTTTTACAGGCTTTTCAAGCCTATTGTTGCAACAAAATGCTGCTTTCATTCTTTCCTATCTTTTGCAGTTTCTTCTGCATTCCTTACTCCCAATAATTGCAGAATTTCCTTTATTCTGTCTGCCCATCTTTGTCTAGGGCATCTATTGGATTTCTTTATGTTTGGTTTCCACGCTGTTGTTTGTCCAATTAGTCCTTCTGAATTCCATACATGCCCAGCCCAAATTATTCGTGTATTTTTCAAGGTTCCAACAATGCTAGGTCCGTAATTTTTGTTGTTTCATATTTTATATATAAACTATTATAATCGATTATATTGTATATTATGTATCTAAATATGGTTCATTTATTAATCATAAAATCAATTTTATTTCAATTATTTTTAACTAAACGTCAAATGACTCTATTGGTATACTTACATAAATTATGTACTTGTTATTTTATTTTTTTATTTATTGATGTTCGTTGTACATGATAATTCATAATTCACTTTATACTAATTTACATCATAATTAAAATAATAGATTACACTAATAGTAGACAGAGGCAGTGCCAGATTTTGCGATTTCCTGATATATAAACAACTATATTAATATAAATATAATTATAGCGTACTGCTCACTTTGTGAGTTGCCTTATGACACAGTTTACCATTCAATACATACGTACTAGCTTATAAAATAAAATAGAGATAATAATCAAATAAATAAATAGATAGCAAAATAAAATTACATTGTTACAATATTAATGTTTGTTAGTTACGAGTATAAGTGATAGTTAATTATATGCAACGTGTCTTGCAATACGAACAGACATATTTTTATGGGATCGTTTCTCTGCAGGCCGTGGGTCTTGAAGAAGTCCAGCAAGAGTTTCTATGCAGTTTCGACGTGCGCCAAACCAGGGCCCAAATACTTACCACTCTCCTACTCCGTAGAGGCTGCTCAGACTGCAGGGTGCGCACGGCAGGTATATATTTTTTTCTCTTCGTGCACGTTGACGTCTTGCTGTACATCGTTGGTATCCCACCAAATCGTGAGGCCTCGTTCGCCTCATTTCTTTTTGTTCATAAACTATGCTGTAAATCTGAGTTAGTACCTACTATAACTGATTTTTACTAAAAGAAATACATATTTTATATTAGATCCTACGTGTCTAACTATGAATTATTCCATTTTATGATTATTTTTTTTGCCACGCTTCTCAATAGCACGAATACCCGTAAAAATGTCTAGTCTGCTTTATCCTTCCGCCTCTCACTAATGGTAAACTTTACCATTTGTATAATATTATTATAACTTATACTCTGCCAACTATCATTATGTTTTTGCATTTATTCATATAAATAATATGTTTTTATCACAAATCTTCTTCTTCTTCTTCTTCTTCTTCTCCTTCGCCTTCTCTCCCAACTATTTGGGGTCGGCCACCCTGGTCCTACACTTCCACTTAACTCTATCTCCCGCATCTTCTTCACTTACACCCACCTTCCTCA